>PYXC01001934.1:25000-32500 GCA_015244755.2 Tenualosa ilisha | reverse complement strand
GGATTGGCTCATCTACACGCCCATCACGTGATCCATCGAGACATTAAAGGCCAGAATGTTCTGCTGACGGAGAACGCTGAGGTCAAACTAGGTGAGAAGTTCTTTTAAAGCAGCGCTTTAAAAGCATCCCACACGCACACACACACCAGGACGGACAAACTAGATGAGGAGCTCTGTACAGCCAGTGCTTGTCAGAGGCTTTGTGTGTCTACGTGATCCATGTAGAACTGGCCTGAGACCCCAGGGTGATGGTGTTGAGGGGAGCGTATGTTCTAGAATGAGTATGTTCTAGAATGAGTACGTTCTAGAAAGAGTAAACCTATGTGCTTCTAATGGTGTGTGTGGTGGGATAGTGTGTGTTTCTAAATGTGTGTGTGGTGAGGTAGTATATGTTTCTAATTGTGTGTGGTATGGTAGTGTGTGTGTTTCTAATGGTGTGTGTGGTGGGGTAGTGTGTGTTTCTAATGGTGTGTGTAGTGGGCTAGTGTGTGTGTGGTGGGATAGTGTGTGCTTCTAATGGTGTGTGATGGGGTATTGTGTGTGTTTCTAATGGTGTGTGTGTGATGGGGAAGTGTGTGCTTCTAATGCTGCGTGTGGTGGGCTAGTGTGTGTTTCTGGTGGTGTGTGTAGTGGGCTAGTGTGTGTTTCTGATGGTGTGTGTAGTGGGCTAGTGTGTGTTTCTGGTGATGTGTATAGTGGGCTAGTGTGTGTTTCTGGTGGTGTGTGTAGTGGGCTAGTGTGTGTTTCTGGTGGTGTGTGTAGTGGGCTAGTGTGTGTTTCTGATGGTGTGTGTAGTGGGCTAGTGTGTGTTTCTGATGATGTGTGTAGTGGGCTAGTATGTGTGTGGTGGGGTAGAGTATGTTTCTGGTGGTGTGTGTGGTGGGGTAGAGTGTGTTTCTGGTGGTGTGTGTAGTGGGCTAGTGTGTGTTTCTAATGGTGTGTGTGTTCTATGTGGTTCTGTCCCAGTGGACTTTGGTGTCAGTGCTCAGCTCGATCGCACGGTGGGTCGGAGGAACACCTTCATCGGAACACCTTATTGGATGGCCCCCGAAGTCATCGCTTGTGATGAGAACCCAGATGCCACCTACGACTACAGGGTACCCACACACACATACACACACACACACCGACTCACACATACACGCATACACACATACACACACACACACACACACACACACACACACAGACTCACACATACACGCATACACACACACACACACACACACACACACACACACCCACGCAGACTCACACATACTTCACAATAGGGGTGGGGAATGTCCAGTCTGGGAATGTCTTTGATCCAGCCTGTGGAGGCTCGGCCATTTAGCGTTTTTATTGTCCAAAAATCCTGAAGTGAAATGTTAAGTACAAGCAGAGGTGCTCACTGGAAGTAGGAATGTTAAGTACAAGCAGAGGTGCTCACTGGAAGGAGAAATGTTAAGTACAAGCAGAGGTGCTCACTGGAAGTAGGAATGTTAAGTACAAGCAGAGGTGCTCACTGGAAGTAGGAATGTTAAGTACAAGCAGAGGTGCTCACTGGAAGTAGGAATGTTAAGTACAAGCAGAGGTGCTCACTGAAAGTAGGAATGTTAAGTACAAGCAGAGGTGCTCACTGGAAGTAGGAACGTTTGAACTTATTCACAATATTCAGAATGTGACACTGAGATTGCAAATGTTGTGACTTCCATGTTATATATAACAGAAGTTTAGAACATTGTTGTTGAATATCGGTGCTGTCGCTAGAGATGCTCACATGTCATGTAGCCTGATGATCAGTTCACTAGTCTTTGGAACTTCTATGATTCACGTTCAGTAATTCTAGAAGCTTCTTTATGTGCTCAGCTGTGCAGTAAAAAAAAAAAAAAAAAAGTTCAGCCCCTGAAACAAGTTATAAAACCTGATGTGGCCCTCGAAAAGGTTGCCCACCACTGCATTACAAACACACACACACACACACACACACACACACACACACACACACACACAGTAAGTCTTGCACTGCTCTTTCTTGTCTTGCAGAGTGACTTATGGTCATGTGGAATTACAGCTATAGAGATGGCAGAGGGTGCTCCTCGTAAGTACACACACACACACACACACACACACACACTAATATTCCCATTTTACAATTTTCTCTAATGATTTTCACCCTTGTCTCAATGCAGTGTTTACTTTTTCAAAACTCTTGACACTTTCACAACAACCAGAGACTATGGGGGCCAAGCAGTGTTCTCTTTTGCATCGCTTTAGGACCAAATGCATCCAATCACCACTTCATCTGAACTTCAAGGATACTTCTGCTAGTCAATGTTCACCTCCATCAAAATGATGTACAACTGCAGCACATTAACATTTAGACATTTAGATGCTCTTACATTGAGACATTTAGATGCTCTTACATTGAGACATGTAGATGCTCTTACATTGAGACATTTAGATGCTCTTACATTAAGACATTTAGATGCTCTTACATTGAGACATGTAGATGCTCTTACATTGAGACATTTAGATGCTCTTACATTGAGACATTTAGATGCTCTTACATTGAGACATTTAGATGCTCTTATCAAAACAGTTAACTGTGAAGTCAAAACCTAAAAGAACCTAAAATGTTCAATCAGTCTAAATTCAACTCTACTGACATCTTTGCCCTATTTACTGACCTTTCTGCAGTGCAGCATGCAGGATCAGGGGAGAAGGTGACATGGCACACTAGTGCACACACTAGTACACACACTAGTACACATAGTATTTACTGTTCCAAACTATTCTACAGTACAGAATACTGTACATTACAATGATAGTATAACTACTGAAATGGCATACTGCTGTACTCCTAGACTGAAAGTCTGGTGTGTACCCTTGCTAGATTTCTTTTCTACCAAGAAAATGTGTGAACATTTTACTACTGTAGTGGTTTTATAGTATAGCAGTGGTGGTATAGCAGTGGTACTATCCATGTCTTATATATATTACAGTCAGTAGTATAGCAGTGGTACTATCCATGTCTTATGTATTACAGTAAGTAGTATAGCAGTGGTACTATGCATGTCTTATGTATTGCAGTAAGTAGTATAGCAGTGGTACTATCCATGTCTTATGTATTGCAGTAAGTAGTATAGCAGTGGTACTATCCATGTCTTATGTATTGCAGTCAGTAGTATAGCAGTGGTACTATCCATGTCTTATATATATTACAGTCAGTAGTATAGCAGTAGGCCATTTAGGACACAGACCGTTCTGTTGTGAAGTGCATCTGCACATTCCTTCAGTTTACACAGAAACAGAGAAATATTCATTCAATCATCACTGCATGGGCCATTCATCTATTGCCAGAGGTCCACCAGTACATGAAAATGTCACTGAGATAGTTTGGCATTGCAGTATTCACCCAAGGTATATATGACATCACATATACTGTCCATAACATAAGTAGCAAAGTTGGTTATTCTGTTTTTGTGTCTGCAGCACATTGAGCTCCATGCTGTTGTCATGCTGGGTGACAGCAGCCATAGCTAAGAGGTGGACATTGTGTTTAGACAAGTGTGAGAACTCTAACATGTATAGTCCTCTTCCTTATTGTCATTGAGTTGTGTTCAAAGGCATTGGGAAGTCAGATGCAGCCACGTCTCTTGAATGTTTGTCTGTCTTGCTCACACACACACACACACACACACACACACACAGACACATACTCTCTCTCTCTCTCTCACACACACACACACACACACACACACAGACACATACTCTCTCTCTCTCTCTCTCTCTCACACACACACACACACACAGACACACTCTCTCTCTCTCTCACACACACACACACACACACTCTCTCTCTCACACACACACACACGTATGCACACATGTACACACACCCATTTCAGCTTGTAGAGCAGCTGTGATTAGAAGCTCTACTTCACACACCTGTGGCTTAAGCATTAGTGTACTAGACACACACACATTAGCAGTAGTGTACAAGACACACACACACACACACACACACACATTAGCATTAGTATACTAGACACACACACATTATCTTTAGTGTACTACACACACACACACACACACACACACACACACACACACACAAACACACATTAGCATTAGTGCTCTAGACACCTGTTTAGCATGGTTTACAGCAGAATTACATTATCTTCATATCTGTGTGTGTGTGTGTGTGTGTGTGTGTGTGTGTGTAGCCCTGTGTGATATGCACCCAATGAGAGCTCTCTTCCTCATCCCACGGAATCCTCCTCCACGACTGAAGTCAAAGAAATGGTGAGACACACCACTGTCTTACTCTGAAATCCCATCAAATCACACACACACACACACGCACACACACACACCTTTCTCTCTCATACACCCCCCTCTCTGTCTGTGTCAGGTCAAAGAAGTTCTTTAACTTCATTGAGAGTTCCCTGGTGAAGAACTACACCCAGCGCCCCCCCACAGAGCAGCTGCTCAAGCACCCCTTTATCCGCGACCAGCCCAATGAGAGACAGGTGCGCATCCAGCTCAAAGATCACATCGACCGCACCAAGAAGAAGAGGGGAGAGAAGGGTGAGCAACACACACACACACACACACACACACACACACACACACACATACATACAGACACTTGCACACACACAGACACATGCACACACACACATACACACACACACACACATACAGACACAGACACATGCACCCACACACACACACACACACGCACGAACACACACATACACACATACATAAGCACAAACATACACGGACACTTGCACACGCACACACACACACACACACATACAGACACAGACATATGCACACACACACATACACACACACACACACATACATTACTCTAACATGTTAATAAATGTATGTGTGGGTATGTGTGTGTGTGTGTGTGTGTGTGTATGTGTGTGTGTGTGTGTGTGTGTTCTCTGCAGATGAGACAGAGTATGAATACAGTGGAAGTGAGGAAGAGGAAGAGGAGGCACCTGAACAGGAGGGAGAACCCAGGTATGTTGTGTGTGTGTGTGTGTGTGGGCATGTGTGTGTGTGTGGGTGTGTGGGCATGGGTGTGTGGGCGTGTGTGTGTGTGTGTGTGTGTGTGTGTGGGGGGGGGGGGCATGTGTGTGTGTGTGTGGGCGTGTGTGTGTTTGTGTGTGTGTGTGTGTGTGTGTGTGGATGCATTTGTGCATGCATCCTCTAGGTAAGTTGACCTTGAGGCACAACAACTACCCCTGGCTGGAAAATGAGTCAATGTGAACTAATGTGTGTGTGTGTGTGTGTGTGTGTGTGTGTGTAGCTCTATAGTGAATGTTCCTGGAGAGTCGACGCTGCGGCGGGACTTCATCCGTCTGCAGCAGGAGAACAAGGAGCGCTCGGAGGCCCTGAGGCGCCAGCAGCTTCTGCAGGAGCAGCAGCTCCGCGAGCAGGAGGAGTACAAGCGCCAACTACTGGCCGAGAGACAGAAGCGCATCGAACAGCAGAAGGAGCAGCGCAGGAGGCTGGAGGAGGTAGGGTGGGGTGTGTGTGTGTGTGTGTGTTAACTCTATATGTTGCTGATGTTGTGTGTGTGTGTGTGAGTGTGTGTGTGTGTGTGTATGCGTGTGTGTATGTGTGTGTGTGTGTGTGTGTGAACGCTACATATTGCTGACAATGTGTGTGTGTGTGTGTGTGTGAGTAGCAACAGCGGCGTGAGCGTGAGCTGCGGCGTCAGCAGGAGCGCGAGCAGAGAAGACGCGAGCAGGAGGAGAAGCGGCGGCTGGAGGAGCTGGAGAGGAGGCGCAAGGAGGAGGAGGACAGACGCCGCGCAGACGAGGAGAAGAGGAGAGCAGACAGAGAACAGGTGATGCAGTGAGAGAGCGAGAGAGAGAGAGAGAGAGAGACCTTGGGATTGACTGGAGAGTTTGATGACAAGCGGTTCTTTTTTTATTTGCCAACAAGTAGAAAGTTCCAGAGACAAAATGCAGCAAAACAACTCATGTGCAACTCAGGACACAGAACAGAGACACTAACAAAACATTAGCACCAGTTCCAGAGGCTGAACACTACTGCAAACATGTGTGTGAGTGAGGTAACAGACAGACATACAGAAGGGGGGGGGGGGGTTGAGAGGGGGTTTGTGGGAATGTCCACGTGTGTGTGTGTGTGTGAGTGAGGAAATATATGTAATGCTGAGTTAATGTCGGGCCAGGGAGATGGAAGCTGGACCGCATGGAAGAGGGTGTCACGGGAGAAGAGTATTATTTATTTATAGATTTATTTATTTACAAATAATAATAATAAGAGGAAAAAGAAGAAGAATGCTTATTGCTATTATTATTATAGTTGTTGCTTTATTATTATTATTGTTGTTGTTGTTATTATTTTTTGATTGACCGAAATGACTACCTGAGCACCTATTCATGCCTATGGGGCCGTCTCACCCCGCCCCCGACACAGGGGAGCCCTGGGCCTGGAACAAGTGGTTTTGTGTGTGCTTGGCTGGAGTGATTGATTGACAGGTGTGACTAGGTAGAGTGTTTGACGGGTGTTTCTGGTTTGTGATTGGCAGGAGTATCTAATTTAAATGCATGTGATTGGCTGAGGAGTTTGATTGATGGGTGTTTGTGGTTTGTGATTGGCAGGAGTATATCCGCCGGCAGCTGGAGGAGGAGCAGAGGCACCTGGAGATCCTGCAGCAGCAACTTCTACATGAGCAGGCCATGATACTGGTATATATCACTCTCTATCACTCTCTATCACTCTCTATCACACTCTATCACTCTCTATTACTCTCTATAACACTCTATCACTTTATCTTGAGCAGGCCATGATACTGGTATATATCACTCTCTATCACTCTCTATCACACTCTATCACGAGCAGGCCATGATACTGGTACTATATATATCACTCTATCACTCTCTATCACTTTATAACTCTGTCACTCTATCATGTGCAGGCCATGATACTGGTACTGTATACATCACTCTATCACTCTCTAATACTCTCTATCACGCTATCATGAGCAGGCCATGATACTGGTATATATCACTCTCTATCACTCTCTATCACACTCTATCACTCTCTATCACTCTATCATGAGCAGGCCATGATACTGGTACTGTATATATCACTCTATCACTCTCTATCACTCTAATGCTCTGTCACTCTATCATGAGCAGGCCATGATACTGGTACTGTATATATCACTCTATCACTCTCTATCACTCTAATGCTCTGTCACTCTATCATGAGCAGGCCATGATACTGTTGAGGAACTACCACTCTATTTGTTATTCTGTCATTCTGTCACTCTATCAGTCTGTCAAGAGTTTCAGAGGCTGTGTCATAAGAACGGCTGTTAGTGTTGAAGCATTCAGAGGCGAAGGTCATTTGTGTGAGTGTTGAAGCATTCAGAGGTGAAGGTCATTTGTGTGAGTGTTGAAGCATTCAGAGGTGAAGGTCATTTGTGTGAGTGTTGAAGCATTCAGAGGTGAAGGTCATTTG
>PYXC01001934.1:12500-15000 GCA_015244755.2 Tenualosa ilisha | reverse complement strand
AGTGGTTGTTCTGAGGATGTTTAAAATTAAGCCTCCTGTGACACTTACACACACACAAACACACACACATAAACAGGGATAACATGAAGACATCAGGCTGTGACACATGCAGCAAAAATGTGATTATTTTGTTAACATCACTCACCAAGTCAGCTCGTGGACTGACCTTTTATTGCTCACTTTACTGTTGTCTTACCGCATTAGGTAGTTTCCCATCTGTACCTGGATCAGTTACAGTAAAAGCTGTTGTCTTACCGCAGTAGATGGTTCCCCTACAGTTCCCCTGTGCTAATGAGCTGATGAGGATGTTCAGACATTTAGATAAATAAATGTGCCTACGCTGTAACAGAACACTCACTCCATCGGCAAAGGTCACGCCATTAGAGCTGTCGGGTCTAATAACATTCTTGATGGTTTGGATCTGAAGCCGGAGACGCAGAGGACAGGCCTACACCAGCAGCATAGCATCTTTACTTAGACAGAGGGAGTTTCACTTTGTCCACTGATGCAAATCACAGCCTAGTGCTGTGGGCCTGCTAACATTAGCAGATAGTAACCTCCTAGCACCACAGCCTAGCGCTGTAGGCCTGCTAACATTAGCAGATAGTAACCTTCTAGCACCACAGCCTAGCGCTGTAGGCCTGCTAACATTAGCAGATAGTAACCTCCTAGCACCACAGCCTAGCGCTGTAGGCCTGCTAACATTAGCAGATAGTAACTTCCTAGCACCACAGCCTAGCGCTGTAGGCCTGCTAACATTAGCAGATAGTAACCTCCTAGCCCACAGCCTAGCGCTGTAGGCCTGCTAACATTAGCAGATAGTAACCTCCTAGCACCACAGCCTAGCGCTGTAGGCCTGCTAACATTAGCAGATAGTAACCTCCTAGCACCACAGCCTAGCGCTGTAGGCCTGCTAACATTAGCAGATAGTAACCTCCTAGCACCACAGCCTAGCGCTGTAGGCCTGCTAACATTAGCAGATAGTAACCTCCTAGCACCACAGCCTAGCGCTGTAGGCCTGCTAACATTAGCAGATAGTAACCTCCTAGCACTACAGCCTAGCGCTGCATCATTCTGGTGTTTAGTGTATTTGGTGTTCACTCAATGAAACATACATAGTTATACATGTCACATATTTTTATGTGTGTGTGTGTGTGTGTATGTCTGTGTGTGTGTGTGTGTGTCTGTGTGTGTGTGTGTAGTTCGTCTCGTCTGAGTAACGGGGAGACGGAGTCGGTGAAGACTATGGTTGTCCATGACGATGGGGAGAATGAAGCATCATCAACACCCTGCAAGGACAGTACATTGGTGATGAGACAGGTGAAGACACACACACACACACACACACACACAGACATACACACACACACACACACACACACACACACACACAGACATACACACACAAACACAGACATATACACACACACACAGACACACACACAGACACACACACACACACACACACACACACAGACACACACACACACACACACACACTGACGGCTTCATTTTCATCTTTTCGTTTTCATTCACCTTGCCATCCTTGCATTGCCAGTGTTGTGTGAGGTCAATAAACGTGTGTGTGTGTATGTGTGGTCAATAAGTGTCTGTGTGTGAGAGAGAAAGAGAGATCAATAAGTGTATGTGTGTGTATGTGTGAGAGAGAGAGATCAATAAACGTGTGTGTGTGTCTGAGAGAGAGAGGTCAATACACATGTGTGTGTGTGTGTGTATGTGTGAGAGAGAGGTCAATAAACGTGTGTGTGTGTATGCTGAAGGGTTGTGTATGTTGTAGGGTTGCATGTGTGTGTGTTTGTATGATACAGGCTAAGTAAGTGAAGTGTGTGTGTGTGTGTGTATGTGTGTGTGTGTGAGATAGGCTAAGTAAGTGAAGTGTGTGTGTGTGTGTGTGATATAGGCTAAGTAAGTGAAATGTGCGTGTGCACTCGTGTGTGTGTGTGTGTGTGTGTGTGTGTGTGTTCTGACAGTCTTCTGACTTGCAGAGTACAGGGGAAATGCGGAAGCGAGTGTTGCTGGGTTCTTGCCACGCCCCACACTCCTCCACCTACCAGATCTGCTCCTGCAGAGTGGCCACTCCCCTATCCCCTCCCCCCAATCCTTTCCAGTCCCGCCCACCCCCTCTCATTGGCCACCCTGCCCCTCTCTGGGCCTTCTGCAGGTATGTGGCCCAAAGCCCTACAGCGCCCCTGCTGGAGACCAGTAGAACTGCACTGCTATGGCCACAGCACACACACACACACACACACACACCCTGGAGACCAGTACAGCACCACTGTGGCCACAGCACATGTACACACACACACACACACACACACACACACACAAAAAGTAGTGTGTGTTGGTGGCCTAGGTGGTCATAAATGTGTGTGAGTTAGAAAATGGCCGACCCCCTCCCCTATTTCTTTCTCTCCCTCTCTCTTCCTTTCTCCCTCTCACACTCATTTAGTGTAGTGATGTTGTGATGGATGGAGTTTTT
>PYXC01001934.1:0-2500 GCA_015244755.2 Tenualosa ilisha | reverse complement strand
ACACACTTACATGCAAACACACATGCACACACTCATACACACAAGCACACTCACACGCAAACACACTCACACGCACACACACATAAACACACTTACATGCAAACACACATGCACACATTCATACACACAAGCACACTCACACGCAAACACACTCACACGCACACACACATAAACACACTCACACAAACAAACACACTCACACATAAACACACTCACACGCACACACACATAAACACACTTACATGCAAACACACATGCACACACTCACACAAACAAACACGCTCACACAAACAGACACACTCACACACACATAAACAAACTCACACCCAGACACATAAACACACTCAAACACAAACACACATGCACACACTCACACACACAAACACACTCACACGCAAACACACATGCACACACTCACACACACATAAACAAACTCACACGCAGACACACATAAACACACTCAAACGCAAACACACATGCATATACTCACATGTACACACACAATCACACTCACATGCACACACACATAAACACACTCACATGCAAACATACATGCACACACTGTCACACGCAGACACACATGCACACACTCACACGCAAACACACATGGACATACTCACACGCACACACACATCCACACACTCACAACCACACACTCACACGCAAACGCACATAAACACACTCACACGCAAATACACATGGACATACTCACACGTACACACACATCCACACACTCACATCCACACACTCACACGCGCAGCATGTTTGTTTGAATTTCAAATTTAGAAATGAATGTTTCTCCAGAAATAATTCCCTTTTGCGTGTGTGTGTGTGTGTGTGTGTGTGTGTGTGTGTGTGTGTGTGTGCGCGCTGCAGGTATTCTTTGCGTCGGTGCGCTCAGGCGGCTCCAGTCAGGTCTACTTCATGACGCTGGGTCGGACCTCTCTGCTCAGCTGGTAGAGGTCCCACCCACTTCCTCATCCAACCACACACACTTTTCAAGATCGCCATGGAAACCGACTCCAAACATCACCAATCCCACGGATCTGGCATCCCCGCTGTGAGCACTGCGTCGCACTAGCACGTGCTGATGATGTCACAGACGGGGACTGTGTACAGCTGACCTATAGGGGAGCGGGAGGGGGGCGGAGTTTCAGTGTTAATGCTAGTCTGTGTTCTTGTCTCTCTGTTGGACCATGTCTGGCCTCTGCAGCACGGGATTGGCTGGACACTCCTGTCAGTCAGCTAGCAGGAAACTACAGGAGGCATTATGGGAATATTTAACGGCATGTTTGTGAGAGAGCTGGTACTTGCTAGAAGAAGAATAGAGTGTGTGTCTGTGTGTGTGTCCGTGCTCGCGTGTATGTGTGTGTGTGTGTGTGTGTGTGTGTGTGTGTGTGTGTGTGCGTGTGAGTTATTTGTTGGTTGTGTGAGTGTTTTTTGGAACTCTGGCAGTTAATCTGATGATGATTGTGACTCCCAGAGAAACTCTGTGTAACTATATGGCTTTAGTGTCTCCTTTCCTTTCCCGCCTTTTCCTCCCAACACCCAATCACACGCTGGTATTTAAGTAGGGGGCGGGGCAACTGACTATATATGTATTTCACACATGAGTGCACAGAAGAAGCCCCGCCTCTTTTCCCACAATGCTCCTGTGATCAAGTGTGTGAACAACAGACCGTCCAATAAAGGAACATAAAGGACTTACTGCACACACACACACACACACACACACACAAACACACACACACACACACAAACACACACACACACACACACACACAAACTGCAATGCTGTAGAAATGCCTATAGCATTTTCCTTTCCTTTAACTTGTGTTTCTTATTTATTTGATCAGTGTCTGTAAGTGTGTGTTTGGCAGCAAGTCAAAGATATCCTGTTTTGGACTTGCCTACTGACAAAAACTCGGTTTATGTACACACACACACACACACACACAAATGCACACGACACACACACACACACACACCCACACACAAATGCACACAGAAACAAATGCACACAAGAGACACACACACACACACAAATGCACCCAGAGAAGCCCACTCACACAGCACAATACCCATATATGACTGCATACACATTTTGTGCCCCCGAACACCCTTGGTGCATGGTGCGTGTGTGTGTGGAGAGATGTATGTAGAGAGTGTGTGTGTGTGTGTGTGTGTGTGTTCTCTTCCCTTGCTCTGCGTTTCTTGTGTAAATTCCTCCATTCTAGAGAAGAGGTCTCCTGGGTAGCCCCTGCCTCCGGTTCACCTCTGGCCCAGTTCTGCCAGTGCTGCTGGGGAGAGGGGCCAAAGAGTGTTTCTGTTGTCTCTGTACCTGTATGTAGTCCTTATGAACAGTTATTACTACTAATAATGACTCTGCGGCTGCAATGCTATTATGGTAATGCTCACCTTCAGTTGATGGCAATGTTTACAGGGACAGTGTCTATGGTTTCTCACACTGACATGCATCCTTTCTCTTTATGGTTTCCTA
>PYXC01001933.1:2607500-2615000 GCA_015244755.2 Tenualosa ilisha | reverse complement strand
GAAAGATGCCAGGCTCAGACCGTGCGAGCCATCAAGCACATAAAGAGAGGGAAAGAAAGAAAGAAAGAAAGAAAGAAAGAAAGAAAGAAAGAAAGAAAAGGCAAAAGAACTGCATTGAACACAAAACCAAGACAGACACTGTGAGCGATCTGGCCTAACGGCCCGATCTGGTGCTAAAGCTGAGCCGTGTTAACAATGAGACGGTTCTATCTGTCGGTCTGGAACCGCAGCCAGGCAGACAGGCTGCCTGGCAGACAGGCGTAGCCCAGACATGGAGCAACTTTTCAGGCAGGCCCTGCAGCCCCTCTCCTCCACCACCGTGTCCACCACCATTTTGACTCCCCGCTTCCCACAGGTGCACATTCTCTAATTCTGATTCTATGACAGGTGTACCCGTGTCGATGACCTTTCACTACAGACGCACTCTCACACACACACAGACACACACACACACACACACACAAACAGAAAACACATGCCCAATGAAACACACACTAGCATACGCGCGCCGCACACACACACACACACACACACACACATACGATAAGCACTACAGTATATGAGAGACTATAAAAGATAATGACATACTGTGGGCTAAGTGCATGTGCTGCTGGATGCATTATGTGTGTGAGCTGTTTTAGAAGCGAAACCACTTTTTTCACACACATACGCACACACCCACCCACACACACACACACACACACACACACATACCCTTGAAGGCAGGAGATAGTTATGCACTCAAGGTTCCACTGCTACCTTAGGGGTAAAGGGAGAATATTCAGGCCTGAGACAGAGTGCAGTAACAGAGTTTGCCAAGAACTCTGGAGGGTCTTTCTTTTTTTCCCCCTCTCTTTCACATTTTTTCCCTTTCTCTTCTTCCCCTTTTTCTCAGATTCTTACTCACTCTATCCTCCTACCCCATCCCACCCTCCGTGCCTTCTCCACTGTAACCGATGCTGTAGATCACATTTCACAGGCCAACCGAAAGAAAGATAACAGCACTCTATCCGTTTTTCTCACTCTCTCTCTCTCTCTCTGCCCCCCACCTCTCTCTCTCTCTTTCGTTCTCGCCCGTCTTGCACTAACAGCGAGGTGTATTGTTCTTTGCCAGTGAGGCAGCTCCCTCGTGTTCCACAGAGAAAAAAAAACGCGGCGCACGCAGTCAGGAGAGTGTGTATGGAGAGTGTGTATGGAGAGTGTGTATGGAGAGTGTGTATGAAGAGTGTGTATGGAGGCGCATTAATTTTTATGCCGTGTAAGGGCGAGGTTTGTAAAGAAAACTATTCCAAGGCCAACGTGCTAAGAGTCTAACTTGGCTACTGGCAGCCACCAGGGCCATTCCGCGGAGGACTGTAATCCATTTTGTGGCCTCTAGAAAAATGAAAAAAAAAAAAAAGAGTGAGAGAGAAAGAGAGAGAGGAGAGAGAGAGAGAGAAAGGAGAGAGAAATAGAAAAGACTAAAATATTATGCACTTTTCCAGCTATTTTTACAACAGGCAGGGTCCTACTCCCAAAACATCTGGAGGGACCCAAGTGTGTGGCACTTCACGGGTTACTATGGGAACAGAGAGACACAGTGCACCATGGCGATGGCCTGAAATTTGATCGATGGAAGGTGCGGAGTGGGAAGCTACAGCGGTGCTAAATTTAGTAGAAAAAAAACAAACAATATTCAATAAAAGAACCCCCCCCCTCACCTGTTGGTACTGTAAATGATCAAACAAACAAACAAAAAACATTTGCCTAGACATTGTTTTTATAGAAAAGTAGATGTTTATACATTCAGTTTGAACTGATCTTAACTATAAAGACTTAAATGACAACAAAGTGTGCTCACATATGCAACCACACACACACACACACACACACACACACACATGTTGCAAATACATATTGTATTTCAAGCATTTACTGAGTGACAGAAATGAAGTCTAACACAGCTTGATTTCTGAAGGGTGAATTCAGCTTCAGCGGGTCTTGCAGTATGTCCCTCATAATCCAACCGACTCGCCTCAGAGGAGAAACTTGCTGCGTGGTTTGTCTGTTTAAATCATGCCTCCCTTTCCCTGAAAAGTTGCTTGTGTGTTGCGTTTAATCAAATGCAGGGAGACCACAGAGGTCCAAGCGAAAAATGCTCCATGACAAGTCCCTACACAAGTCATACTTTCCCTAAGCAGACTTGAGTGTGAGCGGGCCTGAAGGGAAACTGACCAGACGCCCGGCAACACAACGGCCAGGGAAATGAGGCACGGTGTTGCAAACACACACACCCACACACACACACACACACACACAATTAAGCATGCCGATTGTTTCTTTCTGACTCAGTCTTGTAAAATAAATGTGGTGCTAGCATACTTAACACCTCTAATTATCTAAAACACACTGCCACCTGGGTGTGTGTGTGTGCGTGTGTGTGTGTGTGTGCCTTTTTCTCTCTCTCTTTAGCTGTGTAAGTGTGTGTGTGTGTGTGTGTGTGTGTGTACTTCTGGATGTGTTTGTAGTCATACTCTCTGGAGAAACATAATCTGTTACACAATGCTCCAGTTCTAAGAGACCCTGAAAACCTTCCATGCAAAGTCTAGAAGAATTAAAGTGGATTTGTTTAAAAAAAGTCAATTGAGCAAGCCTTTCTTTCTGTGAATGACTCAGTCATTTAGGCACATAAATTTTACATAAAGTCAATGGACTAATGACCAAACTATATGCATGAGTGGATATGCGAGCACAGTATAAACAGAAAGCAGTGTATCAAGGTTATACCAACTTCTGCTTACACACATCTAAATGCACAGAAAGTAGGGTTTTAGATGTATACTGACGCCATTAATTTTTAATGACGGGATTTTGCGGCCAAGATGAGTAGAGCGGATGCAGAGTGCCACAAACAGCCACGTGCTCTCCAGGGTTTCTTTATTTTTTTTTTCGCTTTCCCTTTTAAGGTCTCGTCGTAAATTAGAACCCTCCACTGCGCAGAGCAGAGGCCACATCGGCCACTGCATTGTGTGTGTGTGTATGTGTGTGTGTGTGTGTGTGTGTGTGTGTGTGTGTTTGTTTGCTAGCGGCTGCGTATCGCAAGGGATTGGCCTGGGCAAAAAATAACATCCCGACGACGACAGGTCTCGGCTTGCTTTTTAAATAAACACCAGCAGTCATGAAAAGTGCATGAAGGCCATTTCCATAAGAGTGCATATTTACAAGAGGCCAGTAATTACACACATGTCAGGCGGAGGACAGGGCGGCCGTTGGTAGGAGCGGAAACACAAGGTTACGCTGGGCGCTGAGTTTTAATGATTAATACCCTCATTATGGCTATGCTAAAAAGCTAGGGCACAGGCTGAGCCTCCTGGACAGATTCTGCATAAAACTAGAACTCTAAAAGAGAGAGAGAGAGAGAGAGAGAGAGAGAGAGAGAGAGAGAGAGAATGAGAGTTCCTCCAACTGCAGTGCTGTTTTTGAACCCGTTTTGTAAACACAGACGCACGCACACATTTGAAATTGGAAACATACAGTCATGATTTCTCTGTGCGGTTCAGCCTTCTCATGTAGATAGTTTTCCATGTACGTTTGGTTTTGAGTTACAAGCAGGACCCACAAATCCTCACAGACACACATGCTCATCTTCAAGCAGACTACTCCTTCACAAACACACACACACACACACACACACACACACACGCGCGCACGCGCGCGCGTGCAAAAGTAGGTAAACGTGAATTGTCCGGGGTCGGCGCAGAGAGCCGACAGATATACAAAAACTCCATTTACACGGTGACGGGAGCCTGCCTTGCCTTCCCCACCCAAAACACATACACATATGCACACACACACACACACACACACACACACACACACACACACGTTCCCATGAGCTGGGGCTGAGCGAGGGCGAGGAAAGAAAAGCAAACGCCGGTGAGCAGGGGCCAAATCCCGCGCTGACAGACGCGCCACAGCCCGGGCTGAGCAGCAGGTGAGACAGCGCCGAGACCAGCATGAGACAAACACACGGCCAGACAAACACCAAACACACACACACACACACACACACACACACACACACGCGCACCACACACACACACACACACACAGAAGTAGACACAAAGCTACTAAAAAAATAAAGACTGGAGGTTTGGTGAACAAAACGCTTCTATTGTGTGTTTTTATAATGCAGTTAAGACTGTGAGTGTGTGTTTGCGGGGTGTGTGTGTGAGACTGTATTTGTGTGTGACTGTATACATATCTGTCTGTTTTGTGTGTGTCTGTGTTACATATCTGTATGTCTTGCATGTGTGTGTCTGTGTGCCTGTCATTGCGTGTGTGTGTGTACTGGTCTTAGTCTGTGTGTGTGTCTCACTCTGTGAGTGTGTATCTACACTGCAATGATGAAAAGCCTCCCATGCCACAGAGGCACATCCCCATGAAGTCTGTAAGCGAAGACGGAGAGTTAGTGGGGGAGTTCAAGGGTGTGTGTGTGTGTGTGTGTGTGTGTGTGTGTGTGTGTGTGGGTCATGGCAGCCCTCAGATATAAGCGCTCAGTAAACAAAGCCGGCAGCCCAGGAGCCAAAGCTGATACTGTTACCCTCTTAAGAGCCCTCACCTCCAGAGGCTGCGGGTGGGGAGCCTGGCCCTAGCTTGCCCACCTGCCTGCCTACCTCCCAGCCTGGCCAAGCCTCTCAACTCGCCTGCCTGCCGGTCTTGTCTGGATAGTCGGATGGCTGGCTGGTTGTTTGGCTGCTGGACGGCTCTAGCCGGCCAGCGGAGCACCATAAACGGACGGACCCGGGCCACGGGCCTCGGGTCGCTGTGGTGCCGTGTGAAACTGACCCGGCTCCGGGGCCGGCCAGGCTGGACCCCAACATCATTCCTTCCCTCCCGCTGACCGGGACTTTATCAAAGGGGTTGGGTGGCAGTAGTGGGTTGGGGGGTTGGAGGGAAGAATTTTGGCATGTGGCGCTCTCGAGGCGCTGGCATGCATACCAACCCTGACGTGGCACCGATGCCAACCGCTCCGCCGAGATTAAGGAGGATGAAGGGAATGTGAAGACAAATGGAGCAAAAGAGAGAGAGAGAGAGAGAGAGAGAGAGAGAGAGGGAGGAAGAAATAGAGTGAAAGAGAGAAGTTTGAAGAGAGATGTGTTATTTTGCAATGATGCATGCTGACACCAGTTTAATCACATCATATTAAAAATGTAGTGTTATTATTGGATGCTTGCTGTGTTTTTGTTGTTGTTATGGTTCTGTTTTGTGTACGGGGACTAGGCTTTCAGGCAGGCTGATCCACCCGATTACAAATATGTCCCTCTCTCTCTCTGTGTGTGTGTGTGTGTGTGTGTGTGTGTGTGTGCACAAACACACTCACACAACACACACACACACACACACACACAGTTCCGGGCCAGAGCCATCAGATCAGACACACATTCCCTGCTTACCAAATGAAGTCCAGATTACAGCTACTCGGCTTTCTGCACACACACACACACACACATACACACACACACACATACATACGCACACACACACCAGTCATATTAGAGACGACCTTTAAATCCTCAGGGCCAGAGGCACCACAGGAGCAGGAGAGGGGCGGGACATTTTAGCTCCAACATGCTGATCCCTCAGAGAAGAACACACACACACACACACACACACACACACACACAGACAAACACCTACACACACCAAAGGCAGAATAAGAGGAAAAGCCATCGCTATGACCCTACATACACACAAAGCAAATACACACACACACACACTGAGGTACACACAGACATCAGAAAGAGGGCATGGGTTTGATGGAAATAGAGAGAGACAGATTTTTAATTTCAGCTGCTTAGCCTGTCAGCAGGGTTAGAGAGGGTACTGTGTGTGCGTGTGTGTGTGTGTGTGTGTGTGTGTGTGTGTGTGTGTGTAGATGGTAATACAAAAGGTTTTTCCCTGCTGAAAGGATATTACTATCAATGAATCTGTGGAAATGTGTGTGTGACTATGACAAAGGAACACGGAGAATAAAAGATTTGAACACCTGGCCACGTTTGAACCTGATGCCATCCCACAAATCCAATTGGAATAAAAGCATGGAGATGCCCTCGCTGAATAAAAGTTATTTTGAAATAAATCCATTTTATTTTACATTCTTGGACAGAACTAAACAAACAAACAAACAAAAAAACGTAATAGTATAAGGAACATTGGAAATTATCCACACACACACACACACACACACACACCACACACACACATGCATACATACACACGCACACACCACACACACACAATCATCATTTCATAATTATGCTAGTTTGGAGGAAGCACAGATTTTCACTCAGCACACAGGGCTTGGAAAGGAGCCTCAATGGATGAATTCTATTCTCTTCATCTCCTTCTCTCTCTCCCTCCCTTTATCCCTGTGGAGTATTCAGTGTGTGAGTGTGTGTGTGTGTGTGTGTGTGCGTGTGTGCGTGTGTGAGAGAGTGTATGTGTGTGTGTTTGTGAGTGAGTGTGTGTGAGTGTGTGTGTGTGTGTGTGTCTGTGGGGGGGGGTCAGTGGCGTAAGATGGGCTGAGATCTTGGAACTGGAAAAACACTTGGACTAAGGCTGTGTGTTGTGCTGGCTGGGCTGGGCTGGGCTGTGGGGTATTGTGGGTCGACCCCGTAGACCCCAAGCGTGTGGCGACAAACAGAGAGAGTCCCTACTCAGGACTTTCATTTCCTCCCCTGGGGAGGAGCCCTCTCTCAGCGGGGGGGGTGGGGGGGGTGTGGGGGCAGCCGGGGCCATGGCTCCCTGAGTTTCAGTGCGGAGTGAAAGCTGCGAAAGCCAACTACACCAATACTGTGTGTTTGCTGGTGAGTGACTATGGGTGTTTGGATGCCTGTGTGGGATAGTAATTATGTGTGTGTGTGTGTGTGTGTGTGTGTGTGTGTGTGTCTGTGTGTGTCCTGGGGTGGAACGGAGGAGGGTTGGGCATTAAATAAAAGTTAGAGGAATAAGCACACATACACACACACAAACACACACACACACACATAGAAACACACACTCATACAGAGAATACACACACCTTGTGTCCAAAGCACAATTCTAAAAATGACTGCGTAAATCACTCTAAATTTCCACAGATCTTAGGTAATGAGGTTTATGCACACAGCACTGGCATGCATTCGCACTTTACGTCCACAGATCTGGCCTAAAGGTTGTGTGAGTCTTGAGTGTGTATGCGTGTGACCCTGTGTGTGTGTGTGTGTGTGTGTGTTTTTCTTTTGGTCAGTGTCCACATGGAGAGAGAGGCCACATCTTGTTGGTGCAAAGGAGAGACTGTGGTTAGTAATGTGCGGCTGTGTGGGTGTGTGTGTGTGTGAGTGTGAGTGTGTGCTTCTCTGTGTGTTTGTGTGTGTGTGTGTGTTTCGATTCAATGATAATTATGTTCCAGTTCTCAAACTACTGCAATTTTAAGCGCTCCAAACACAGAGTCATTATACACACGTAAATGAAAGAAGC
>PYXC01001933.1:2595000-2600000 GCA_015244755.2 Tenualosa ilisha | reverse complement strand
TGTGTGTGTGTGTGTGTGCACTTGGACTGGAGAGGTTGGGCGTTGCTGTACCCCCTCCATGGGGCAGCTCTGCATCCAGCCTCATGCAGAGCCCTTGTAATGACATCTCCAGTTTAACAAAGAGACACGCACATTCCTCTGTGGCCCACAGCCCAGACATGTGTGTGTGTGTGTGTGTGTGTGCTTGTGAGTGTGTGTGTGTGTGTGTGTGCGCTCACGTCCAAGTCTGGAAAATTGCTGCATTGGAGTGTGTGTGAGTGTTAGAGTGTGTCTCTTTGTGAGGGTCAAGTGTGTCGTTGGAGTTGCTTGTTTGCCTGCATAATTGCGTGAGTTTGGTTCAGCATCTATGTTTGTGTTTTTATGTTGCTTTGTCTCAGTATTGCAGTACAATTATATTTTATTGCATATGTGTGTGTGTGTGTGTCTGTGTGTGTGTGAGAGACATTACAGTAAGTTGGCCGTTATCCACTGAGAGTGACGGTGTGTGTCCCATGATGTCATTCAAAGGGAGCAGATTAGACTCAGCTGTTTGATGGTGGAGGTTGTGTGTATGAGCATTGTTGATGACTGTGTGTGTGTGTGTGTGTGTGTGTGTGTGTGTGTGTGTGCGCCTGTCCGTATATCAAACATCAAAGGCCACATGACGCATCCAGTCCTCTCAACTCTCTCTTTCCTCTAAACATCTCTCTTCCCCTTCTTCACCTCATTCCCCCCATCCATCCATCCACCTCTCTTACCCTCTCTCCATTTCTCTCTCTCCTCTCTCTCCCTACTTCACTCTACCAGGATGAAAGACAATCTAAGTCTCTGGCCCAATTACTGGTCTGCCTGACTGGGTGTCAGAGCTGTGCTGTGCTGTGTGTGTGGTGTGTGTGTGTGTGTGTGTGTGTGTGTGTGTGTGTGTGTGCTGATTCTCAGCGGCTGATCTCAGATCAGTCAAGTCTATGTAGACTGCCAAAGCACTTCCTGACCCTGGCAATTATAGGCATATTACAGATCAGTGAGAGAGCAACACTGAGTTGGAGATAAGGATCACAGACAACACATACAAACGCTCACACACAAATACACACACATCGACAGAGCTAATATGTGTGTGTGAGTGTGTCTATTTTATGTCGCACACGTGTGTGTGTGTTTGTGTCCAAGTGCGACTGGTTTTAACATGTGCGTTTCATTTGTGAACATATACAGGCTTGTGTTTGTGTAAGTGTGTGAGTGTGTGTGCACGTGTTTATGTATTTCACGTCACCCAAATGTAAGCATTTGTTTAATTGCGTTTGCTTGTCATTACACGTGTCTGTCATTTGTGAACATGCACGCTTGTGTGTGTGTGTGTGTGTGTGTGTGTGTGTGTGTGTGTGTGTGTGTGTGTCCAACTGCGAGTGCATATCTGTGGTAACAGCTGAAGGCGTGGGGGGAATCTCCTCCCATTAGCGCAGACTGATAAGCAGCTCAGTAGCGGTTGCGGCTTCCGCTCCTGTGTCCCCGGCTCCGGCCAACTGGCAGATTAAGCCCCGCATCCCGGGCCAGTTTAACCTTCATTAAGGCCCAATTAAACCAGCTAAACCAGCAAAAGCCACCAGTTAAACCAGCCCGCCCAGCCCCCTTAATCCAGCTCCCTACTGGAGCCCGCAGCCTGGGTCTACCTCAGTGCCCAGGCACCCTGCCGAGAGCTGACAGCTAAAACAGAGCCTTCTCTCCTATACTCAGGGGTTTCTTTGGATGGATGAGACAGCATGTGTGTGTGTGTGTGTGTGTGTGTGTGTGTGTGTGTGTGTGTGTGTGTACGCACGTTGTGTTGAGAGATTGTGTGTGTGTGTGTGTGTGTGTGTGTGTGTGTGTGTGTGTGTGTGTGTGTGTGTTTGACTGTGTGTGCACATGTATGTGTGTGTGCCTGTGTGTGTATGTGTGTGTGTGTGTGTGTTTGAGTGGGAGGGGGCTCTTGGGTTTTGATTGCAGCCTTCTCAACCACCACCCCCCCCCCCCCCCCCCCCCTGCCGCTTCCCTTCTCCCTTCTGTCTCACTCTCTGGTTCTGATGTGGAGAGGTGCTGGATCCTCAGATCACTGTTGCCAAGGTAACGTTTGGGAGCAGTGATGTCACCCGTAGGCTGGGTGTTATGTTGATATGGGAGAAAGACAATGAAAGGCAGTGTGTGTGTGTGTGTGTGTGTGTGTGTGTGTGTGTGTGTGTGTGTGTGTGTGGTTTGGGCGGGGAGGGTTTGACGGTTAGGTCTGACAAGCTTGAACACAAGCATGAAATGTGCAAGATGAGCACATATGGACAAATACAGAAACAAACACACACACACACACACACACACACTTGCATGTGTACACACACACACACAGACAAACAAGCACATGCACTCATTTCAAGACAAACACAAAGATTTTCACACATCAGGCACATCAACACATGAGTCACACACACACACTCACACACAGGTCAGATTATTGTATCAGAGAAACAGGTTAGGTACCCACTACAAAGGGTCAACTGCCAGCCACTGCCAACCTGAGCTGCAGTCATCCCAACGATCCACCCCTGCCACCCCACACTGCCACCCCCCCACCTCTTCATCCAGTCCGTGTGTCACCCACTTCCCCTACAAGTGCCAGCTCAGTGGCATTCAAATCATAGCCCTGTTGTACAAGCTTGTCAAGTGATCTCCATAGGAAGGAGAAGGAAAGAATATGGAACAACACAGACCCAATAGCGAACGCTAACAGCTAACACTAACTCAATGGCACTGTAAGCTTGTTTTCGCTTTCGTTACTCACGGTACCATTGAGTTAGCGTTAGCTGTTGGTTCGCCGTTTAGTCCAAATTCTTTCGTTCTCCTTCCTATCGAGAGCACCTAGCAAGCTTGTACACCAGAGCTATGACTGGAATCATGTTGAATCGTCGTTTTAATCACTCTTCCAGCACCCCATCCAAACCAAACACAAGGTGGTTATCAGCGAATCGAAAATCCAACCTTCCTGAGAGTGACTCTAATGGGAGTCTATGGTTTTAATCTCGACCCGAGTCCCTTGACTGTCCTTTGGTGCGTTCCCATCACCTATCCCGCTTTTCCAAAACACATCAAGTTCAGTTTTTCTGGACTGTCTCGGAGAATCGGGCACAGCCATTTGCAGCACAAACACTGCTTACAGCTTACACTTACAGCCAAATACACTTGAGGACACACAGTGGCATGCCTAGTCATGCATACACACACACACACACACACACACACCAAGAGTAGCTCTGCTGGAGTGGCAGCTGTCATCAGTGCACCATGGGGGGACTGTAAGGACTAAAATAAAAACTCCAATAGCTCCCCATCACTCACTCACACACACACACACACACACACACACACACACACACACACACACACACACACACACACACACACACACACTCACTCACACACTCACACATTCACACACACACACACACACACACACACACATCTGGACTTTAATCTTTCAAGGAACATATTTCATAAAAGCCTTGTTGGTTGGCTGGGACATTGTTCCTCTCTGTCTTAACCCAACTCATCAACATGCCTTCCCACTGATCTGCAGATAAATGTGGCCTGTCTGGAAACATCCCCGGATGCCATGAGCAAACACACACACACACTGACAAGCTGTGAAGCCAGACATGCGGAGAAGAGAGGAGAGGAGACAAGAGGAAAGGAGTAAGAGGAGAGAAGGAGGAGGAAGAGCAGAGAAGAGAGGAGAGGATGGGAGACAATAGAAGAAGACAGGAGAGGAGAAGAGGAGAGAGGAGAGGAGAGGAGATGAGAAGAGGGAGGGGGAGGGGTGGTGTAAGTGGGATTCTGGGGTCTTGTTTGTGTGTTTGTTATTGGCTTGACTTGGGGGAATTCGATGAGTGGAGCACAAATGAGTTCAATATGCCACCTCTCTGCCCTCCACATCCCACTGCGCTCATCATGTCCGCCTCCATCTCTCCCTAACGCCTCTAATCATCCCTCTTTTCTCTTTTGCCTCCCTCTCTCTCTCAATCTCTCACTCTTTTCCACTCTCTCTCTTGTTCTCTTTCTCTCCCTCTCTCTTCATGCTACTCACATGTTTGATGCACAGTCTGTGTGTGTGTGTGTGTGTGTGTGTGTGGAGGTGGTCGTGGTGGTGGGGTTCCATGGTATGAGGCCAGCATTCATTGTTTACACCATTCTGCTTCCATTAACATCCACTATATGACTTAGCGTGCATACACACACACACACACGCGTGCTCGCACACACACATGCGCACACACACACACACACACACACAAAGACTTGGGCTTTAGCAGTGAGCTATATCTACCCAGATTTTATCCCACAATCATGGGAGATAATCTCTGCATATGTAAACAAGACGTAGGCTCTGAGCCAGGGACCGAGAGAGGGGGAGAAAAAAAATAATAAGTACAGAGTAGGGAAGAAGGGATGAAACAGGAGATAGCGACGGATGAGTGTGTAATGAACAGATAAAAGAAAAACAAGTACTTAGGCACTGCTATCTGATACGAGCACATGCACACATGGCTCACACACACATAAACACAAACACACACACACACACACACACGCACGGATCGCTCGTATTTTATCTGAACAATCAGTGTTAAGTTGTTTACCATGCACAGTCAGCCAAGTATGCCTGCATTAGGATCTCTAACCTGAGCCGGTCTAGACCAGTGGAGAAACCACAAGGCCTCGCTAGCCAGCTAGCACACTCATGGCTCCGATAGTATCTCCAAAACAAAGACACCCTTGAAAGAATATCACAGATAAGACTCGCCATGCATAACACGGTGTTTGAGGAGCTTGTGTCCCTCCCTATGAATACCTGATCTTCCCCAGCCCAACACTGCCTAGTGCCTGCTGTCTACTGCCTACTGCTTAGTGTCTAGTGCCTAGTGTCTAGTGCCTAGTGCCTACTGCCAACTGCCTACTGCCAACTGCCTACTGCTTATTGCCTAGTGTCTAGTGCCTAATGC
>PYXC01001933.1:2585000-2590000 GCA_015244755.2 Tenualosa ilisha | reverse complement strand
AGGCCCATGTAGTTGGGACTGAACTCCTGGAATTTGATGGTGAACTTGATGTCCTTCTCCGGCTTGTTGCAGTTGACCAGCACGTTGGGGTCCAGCACCGTGCTGCACGACTCGGCCTGCTCCTTCTTCACCAGGTAGAGCTTGAAGAACTCATACGGCCGCCCGCTGTCGCCCTTGGGGCAAATGATGTCCAATTTGTCCCCGATCTGGGGGTAGATCACCAACCCCTTCCCCGATACAAACCTGAGTCAGAACAGAGACAAAAAAAAAGCAGGTGAACAGGTTAGCTTGTTTGCAATGTCTGGGTAATTTCAGGAGCAAAGCTAAAGGCAAAACCAGATCACACAAACCAATAAAATATGACAGGACTTTTTTTGAGACGCAATAAGCATGAAGAGCTCTTTCTGAACAACGGCTCTTTTTGATTTGCTTGATAGCAGACGACAGGCCGGAGTAAATGTTTTGTCTGCTGTCACGGAAACAAATTAACTAAAGATTGACGAGCGCTCTTTGTGTGAAGGCAGCTTTTTTTTTTTTCAAACTCTGTGTTCATTTTGTGCTGTTTAGAAAAAAATTTAAATGAACATAAAACACACTCAGAAAAGAATGAGAGAGAGAGAGAGAGAGAAGGAGAGGAGAGAGAGAGAAATATGAGACGAGAGACCAGATAAAAACGAGGATCCAGAAGAAGAAGGAGAACCGAGAGCCAAACCCATAAAGCTGCTGTCCACACAAAGCAGCAGGGGCAACGAGGATTTGCCTTCCATCCATCTCTCTCTCGCTCACTCGCTCGCTCTCTTTCTTTCTTTCCATCCATCTCTCTCTCTCTCTCTCGCTCTCTCTCTCTCGCTCTCTCTCTCTCGCTCTCTCTCTCTTTCAACAGTGTAATTCAACATCAGCTGGCGCACACACACACTGTATTTATACACATCTCCTTTTTTCCCTCAAACTATTATCTCGGCCATTCCAGTAAGGAAACCTTCTCATTTCCTTTCTCATAAAACGCTTCCAAAGCCACAGCGACAGGGGCCAGAGGAGAGGAGAGGAGAGGATAGAGAGAGGAGAGACGAGAAGAAAAGAGAGAGAAGAGTGCCGAGGAGAAGTGATGAGAGAAGAAGAGAAAGGAAGAGAAGAGAGGAAAGGAGAGGAGAAATGGAGGGTGGGGGGGGGGGGGGGGGGATAGGCGAGAGGAGCCGAGAGGGGAGGGGGAGAGGAGAAGACGGAAAGCGCCCGATGCCAGGCCACTCTCTCCGGGAGGCATCCTCTACCAGCGCACCGTGCCAAACTAAGAGGGAGTGTGGCAGGCCAGGCCAAACCGCCCCGAAAGCCTCCGGCTTTAAGGGAAATGGATCGTCATAATGCTGGAGCGAAAAATGGACCGGGGTGGGGGGTGAGAAGAGGGTGAGGGGTGTGTTGGGGTGGGGGTTTGGTTTAAAGCAACAACTTGCCCTGCTGGCTGCCCTGAAAGTCTGTCCGTCTGCCCGTCCCTGCGTCTGTCCGTCCGTCTGTCTGCCTGCCTGCCTGCCTGCCTGCCTGTCTGTCTGCCTGTCTGTCTGTCTGTCTGTCTGTCTGTCGGTCCCTCTCCCTCTTCCAACATTCTGCCAAATGCACCATGCAGCAGCACTGTGTTTCTTCTCTGGCGACAAGCTCTCGACGAGGACATTATCGGCACAGATGTCACAGTTCAGGCCGGGGGTGGGTGGGTGGTGGATGGCGTGTTTGGAGGTGAGGGTGGAGGGTGAGGGGCCTTGCTTGGGTTGGCCCCAAAAACAGCCCTGGAGCTGAGCTGAGGGAACCTGGTCCAAAAGGAGCCAGGCTGTGGAGGTCTATGGAAAGCTGCTTCGTGACAACATGAGTAATGACAAAATCAGAGCCGTGGAAGATTACGGTGAGAAAATCTTGTTAGGAAAAACACCACGGGAGAAATATATGTCTAAATATGAAGGATCCATTTTTCCAGGGCTTGTAAGAGACTACAGCCAAAATACCCAAGGCTCAATTTCTGCTTTTTTTTCTGCATGACTTCTACAGATAAAATGGAGAATTAACTTTATGACACCTACTTTGGGAGCATGAGCACATTTGTATAGTTGGTTTTAACATACTGCAGGTGGTTATCGACAGACACAAATATAAGCATAAAAGATACACACAAACACACACACACTCACACACACACACACACACACACCTACTCACACACTCATACATGCATGGCTATCAACAACAAAGCGCAAACGGAAACAATTCCCTCGACTGCACAAATACAGTACACACTGCTCCCACTCCAAGCACACAGGCAGCTGTGCTCTTATCTAGATAACCTCGGTCATATCAGGGCTGAATTGGTTCTGCTATCGGGTCCAGGGGCGAGGCCCAGTGCTGGGAAACCTCTCCTCCCCTTCTGATTATTCTATCATTCCAACTCTGACTCTGCTGCTTTAATTCAGCAGCACTTATCCACACACACACACACACACACAGACAGAGAGAGAAAGAGAGAGAGAGGGAGAGAGAAAGAGAGAGAGAACTTCTGTTCCTTTCTGATAAGGCCATCTCTTAGGTCTGATGTCACAATCTCATTTCCAGCCTAGCTGATGAAAAACGGCAGATGAGGACTTTTTTGATCTTGTAAACGTCAATCAAATCCTTGTGTGTGTGTGTGTGTGTGTGTGTGTGTGTGCACGAGTGTGCATGTGTGTGTCAGCATGTTTGCGCATAAGCGCGCACGCGTGTTTGTGTGTGTGTGTGTGTGTGTGTGTGTGTGTGTGTGGCCTTAGATACACCAACACTCTGCTGGGAAAGCAGATAGAAGATAGAAATCTGGTCACACATCTCCACCCCTCTTTCACTAATAAAAGGCTACATTATTCCTCTCTCTCGTTAGACGCTGCAATTAACACTCACTTACAACCTACGGTTTTAATACATTCATTTACTTGAAGACCCACCTGACTGCCCATGCAAATAAGTGTGCATGCACAAATGTGTGTGTGTGTGTGTGTGCGTGTGTGTGTGTGTGCATGCCTAAAAAGAACAGCAGATAACTAAAAAGATAACTGACCGGCTGTAGAATCTGTTAGATAACTGAACCTTTTGTCATTCTAGCCTTTAGGTTAGAAGGTTGTCTGTAAAAAGCCCACAGCCTACACAAACACAGACACATACACACACATATACAAGCAGGCAGGCAGAATAAAAGGCCAACCACTGGCACATAGATTAGAGCACGCACGAGAACACAGAAGAACTAACACATGTTATGCTTTTTGACTTCCAGTCGAGCTGAGAGAAAAAAAAAATGTGACATTTTCAATCCCTGTCTTTATACATGACCTACTTTTCAAATTCTTTCTTTCGTTTTTCAGCTTTGCCAGAAGCCTGGATATGACAGGCGGATCTCCAACCATTCCCCCCCTTCTACCTTTTACAACAGATAATGGCAGCCAAAATTTGCCAAATTGAACCAAAAGTGAAATTGCAACTGAGGAAAAAAATAGCATCCATGGAGGCCATTATGCTGAACTGAAGGAATATCATCAGAGAGCCTAAGCTTCTATAGGAAGCAATGGAGACTAGAATAGAGCAGGAACTGATGAAACCTGACCAAAGGGAAGGCAGAGAGGCAGATGGATGGATGATCATGGTCCACTCACATGTCATGATAGGCTCTAATAACAGGTGCACAGAATATGAAGCGTGATATTCACCTGACAACAGAGCCGAGGAGCAACTAGAGAGGTGTGTGTGTGTGTGTGTTTGTGTGTGTGTGTGTGTGTGTACGTGACAAGCGCTGATCCTCTACGTCTTTCACCTGTCAGTTTGGCTACTGTTCTTAGTGCAGGTGTCAACCAGTGCCCCCCCCCCCCACCCACCCACACCTTACACACACACACACACCACCCTCAACCCACGACCCGCAGCAAGGTTACCTGGCCCCCCTTGTTGTCACCCAGGTGTGTTCAAGACTGTTCAAAACATTCTCTTCAAAGAGGAGACCTTGCCAGCCAGCCACACTCAATCACATTTGCTCAGTACAAACACCAGGGTTCAGTGTGTGTGTGTGTGTGTGTGTGTGTGTGTGTGTGTGTGCTGGCAAGGTGAGGTGTGGGAAAGACTGAAAGGGTATACCTGAAAAGAGAGAAAGAATGAAAGAATATCCGTGAAGAGGGAAGAATATTCTGGAAGGACACGCTGCGGAACATGAAATCAACAAGAGAGGGTCATGAGAGGGTCTGAAAGGCAAGAGAGGGAAAGGCTAAATAGCAGAGGGAGAAAAAGAGGAATAAATAAGAGATGAGTGAGAGGAGAAACAGAGACAGAGAGGCAAAGAGGGAGGGAGAGAGGGAGGGAAAAAGAAAGAGACATGGAGAGAAAGAAAGTGAGAGAGAAAGAGAGATGGGATAGATTGCAGTGGCTGCAACCTAACTGTCAGACAAACAACAACAGGAAACAGCCATGCATGCTTTTCAGCCACTTATAGTGAAGCTCAAATAGGTCCTTCTGTTCTGACTGTCAAAGGAATAGGGACACACACACACACACACACACACACACACACACACACACACACACACACACACACTAAAGATTACAGCTTGTCTATGTGATTAGTGCTTTGAGCTGTCTGTTTCCACCCACCGATTTCCAGAGTGACAATCAGGCTCTCTTCTTCATTACTATTATCAGTAGAATGCAAACTGACACACACTCTCTCCCTCTCTCTCTCTCTCACACACACACACTCTTACACACTCAAACACACACTCAACACACACACACACACCACACACAACTCATCACACACACACACCTAACACACACACTCACACATCAAACACACACACACACACACACAAGCTCAATCAGACACACACACACACACACACACACACACACACAGGAGGGCATTATGAGTGTTTTAAGGGGTCATGAATATTAATAGGCGGGATTAGCATATTCATCGGCCACGCTCAATGCAGGCTGTCTCATTCAGTTTT
>PYXC01001933.1:2572500-2575000 GCA_015244755.2 Tenualosa ilisha | reverse complement strand
CGCTATATGGAGAGAGAAGAGAGAGAAAATGAGAGAGATGGAGGGAAAGAGAGAGAGAGAGAGAGAGAGTGAAAGGCAATAGAAAAGGAGAGATGCAGGAGAGGACAGAGAGAGAGAGAGAGAGAGAGAGAGAGAGAGAGAGAGGCCCAAGCTCGAGTGAGAGTGTGAGAGAGAAGAGCGGTTTAGAAACCAAGTGAGAAGGAAGGTAGGTGGATTTATGGCTGAAATGAACACACACACACGCCACACACACATGCATGCACACACACACACACACACACGCACTTCTAAGTGGAAGGCCTGTCTTTCTCTCTTAATCCTTTTCTCTCTCGGTCTTTCCTCTCCTCTCACCATTCACTCCATTGTTTACCAGTGAAACTCATACACTCTCTCTCTTCCCATTTTTGCGAGTCGGAGCGGCATTCCTAGAGAGTGCTCCTGGGATACTGCTGAAGATTCACCTCGATTGGTCCGTGCACTCAGACCCACTCCCACCGGAGAGGGGGAAAGACAAAACAAAAAAAAAGAAAAAAGTCTAGTGCTGTCTAGAAACCGTCTACTCAAAGCCTGCTCTTTAGATTGGAGAATGCTTGCGTGTGTGTGCATGTCTGTGTGTGTCTAAGTGCCCGGTCACACACACTTGCCCATGTATTAACAGGTGTTATGGACATTTTCACCATTAAAATGCTGATATCATGAGACTCCATGCGCAAACACACCGTGAGTCACACAGTAAACATCCTGCAGTGTCCGTGACCGACAGGTACATTTTCTGCAGGCAAAGGCCGACCTTTTGCACTGTTACTGTGGCACGGATTATTGCTCACTGACATTCACACACACAAACAACAACAAATATACACATGTGCATGCATAAAAACAAACTGATGCATACAAATAAGCCTACTTACACACACACACATACACACACACACACACACACACACAAAATCAGCACACAAACGCGGCTTTACGCACAAAATGAATTTTTTAACCCTTTTGATGAACTTTTAAAAGAGTAAATAAGAGATGTAGTGAAAGAAAGGAAAAAGACAGACAGACAGAAAGAAAGAAAGAAAGAGTGACAGACTGCTGTTTGCTAGCGGCATCGTCTCTTGTTACTTTTCGTCTGGCTGAGGTGCGTTTGTTTGGACTTGCACACAGTCAAACATTCCGGGCGAGTCAGTGCAGATAAATCAATAAAGCGTTTCATCTCATCCCGCGCCAGTGAGGTATAACCATTAAAGTAGAGAGAAACTGATTGGGATAATTAGAAATAGATTGAACTAGGAGGTATGCACAGACCGCCCACACACACACACACACACACAAAGACACACACATGCAGAGAGAGACACAGAGAGAGAGAGAGAGAGAGAGAAAGAGCGACTACCTCCTGGTCTGTTACACTAAGTAAATGAACAGGTTTTACTTGGAAGACTGGAACTATGCATAACCAGAGAAGCCTGGGAGACTCAAAGTAAACACGTCGACACACACATTAACACACACACACACACACACACACCACACACACACACACACACACACACACACACACTCAGACTCTCACCAGAGAAACTGACAGCTACGGCAATCTGACCTGCACTTATCTGTTAAACTCAACCCAGTGGATTCAGCAACCTGCCCAAACAAGACAAAGCAGCACTCCACAACTACAGAGAGAGAGAGCGAGAGAGCGAGAGAGAAAGAGAGAAAGAGACAGAGAGAGAGAGAGAGAGAAAGAGAGAGAGGGGTAATTAGGGAAAGTGAATGTGCCACAGAAGCAGAGAGAGGGTATAGATTGATGGACGGTGAAACCAAGTTCTCCCCAAAAATAAGAAAATCAAAACAGTAATGATCCAGGGAGGCAGACCTGGATCATGGCACATGGGGGGGGGGGGGGGGGGGGGGATTGCAGTTGTGGAGGTGTGTGTGTGTGTATGCAGTTGTGGAGGTGTGTGTGTGTGTGTGTGTGTGTGTGTGTGTCTGTGTCCTTGTGCATGTGCGTGTCCATGTGTCCATGTGTCCGTGTGTGTGTGTGTGTGTGTGTCCTTGTGCATGTGCGTGTCCATGTGTCCATGTGTCCGTGTGTGTGTGTGTGTGTGTGTGTGTGTGTGTGTGTGTTTGTGTGTAAATGTAGGTGTGTGTGTGTGTGTGTGTGTGTGTGGAGGGGGGTTTGGGGGGGGTGGTTATTGTACGAGCAGTAGCAAGGTAGTATTAGCGTTAGCACACCTGTGAAGCAGGCCCAGAGGCTCTAGTGTTCAGAGAGAGAGAGAGAGAGAGAGAGAGAGAGAGAAGGAGGAAGGAGGAGGGAGCTGTTCCCCCCTGGAGGGGTTCTCCAGCCAGCTGCCTTGTGTCAGCCTCCCCCCTGCTCCCCTACTCTTTCTCTGGTTGTGCACATACTTAATGATTTTCTCTCATTTCTCAGGGTTGAGGAAAAAATGCTGCTGTATACATTGGAGATTTAATGCAAACAGAGCCAAAGAGAAGGTCTAGC
>PYXC01001933.1:2552500-2567500 GCA_015244755.2 Tenualosa ilisha | reverse complement strand
GCAGGAGGCACATGATACGCCTGTACTTGAAATACAATGAGCACACTCATATCCATGATTCTACACAGCAATGCATGTATACATGTTTGTGTGTGTGTGTGTGTGTGTGTGTGTGTGTGTGTATATATATGTTTTCTTGGCTGTAGTTTAGCCTGGGTTTGTTTAGTGCATGGCTGTTTTTGAATGTGGAGTGGTCATGGATGGGGAGAGTCAGACAATGCATCTCTTGTAACCTGCGAACAATAACTGAGCTTAGCACCACAGTAAATATCACACACTCATCAGGCAGCACCCACTCACTCTCACTCCCTTTCTCTTGCATGCTCAAGTGCACACACACACACACACACAAACACACACACACACAGTATACACACACAGTTTAAATGCATAGAGTTTCTGACATGTATACAGTATCATGGTCAGATTATCATGCACACTCCCTTTACGTGTGTGAGTCATGGCTGAGGAACTCCGTAAGCAAAGACTCTGATGACAGACACATAAAACTGTTTCGCAGACACACACACACACACAGACACACAGACACACACACACACACACACACACACACATTCACACATGGAGAATGAGAGAGAGGGGCTGTGTCGACAGATTCATAAAACTGTTCAGCACACACACTAAACCTGCAGAAATGCAGCGTTTCACTGGCTGTAATCTGAAGCTTCCATTAACTGCACATCAGGAAACTCCCTTTCATAGGACAAACAGCGAACGCAAGAAAAGGCCACAGCCAGAGACTGAGTGGCTTTTTTTCTAGACAAAAGTGAGAATGTGTGACTTGTTCTGCACATATTATACACATGTAGCAGAAGTTTCAGCCTTTCTTTTTGGTAACTGTAGTGTACTTCAGTGATATATACTTAAAATGAATTACTTATGTTCTTCTCATAACAGTGGACGTTCTTGCTGTAATGTGTGTGTACTCAGACCTAGGCGAACAACTTGTGCAGCATGCACTTAAGTGTATTTAAGTGTACTTAACCTCTACATCATCAAAATGTGCTGGTGCCTCTTGTATCAAACGACACTTCATATAAAGTGGCACCACACTAGCAAACAACACACACACACACACACACACACACACACACATCAAACAGTAACTGTGTACTACAAAAATTAAATGTAAAAAAAACCCCTCAGATTGATTGACAGACAGACTCACATTGATTACAAACAGAACCAATGTGACCAAGTGCACACACACACACACGCATACACATACACACACACACTTGCTACACCTCACTGGAAATGGTTTGATGATTTGTGCTGAGCTTCTTTTGAGCAGAGCAACCCCAGTTGTGCGCAACACACACACACACACACACACACACACACACGCACACACGCACACACGCTCACACGCTTGGGCTCCTTACACACACGGCAGGGGTGAACTATCAGGACTTTAAATGATCCCATGAGAATGGCTTCCTTCCCTTAAGCCAACACTTAAAGCACCGCTTCTTCAAAAAACCCTTTCGCTTCACCGTGAAATGTTATCAACTTCAGAACAATACCCTTCACACACACACACACACACACAGACACACACACACACACACACACACACACACACACAGAAAGTTCACCATGAAATGCTATCAACAACTGGAACAATGCCACACACAACCATAAGAGGGATTCCTCTTATTGTGTCGGCGTGGGCTAGGATGCTGGCGGGAGAATGAGAGAACAGAGGGGGTAAATAAACAAATAGATAGAAAAAAACTCCTTTATAGGGATGCACTGAAGCAGGGGTGAGGGGTCGGAGTTGATGTCAGCATACCGGGGCATTAGTGCAAGAACGACAGCAGAGAGAGGGATGAAGGGAGGAAGGGAGGGAGAGAGAGAGGGAGAGAGGGAGGGAGGGAGGGATGGAAGCCGGCTGTGTTAAGGTGGGAGCCAGGAGGCGGCCTGAAAACTGAAGGGGTCGGCGAGTGTGGTGGTAGGAGCTCATTAAAGTATTAGACTGCAGACTGGTATGCCGAACTCAGTGCTGCTTACTCCTTTTCCCTCTTTCTGTGTGTGCTTGTGTATGTGTGTGTATGCTTGTGTGTATGTGTGAGTGCCCCGTGCATGTGTGTGTGTGTGTGTGTGTTCTTTGAAACAGTGACTGAGCTAATCTCTCCGCTGTCAGCTTCAATTACACACACTCTGATCATCACAGACGCAGACACACACACAATCAAATACAAACACACACACACACAGCCTAACAGACGAATACAGTCATGTGAACAAACCGCTTCAACGTTCAACTCAACTCGCCCATATTGGAATGTCCCTCATATCTGCCTGCTCCCCGGGACTTGATAAAAGATAACACACGATATGCACACTAACTCTATCTCTCCTTGCTATGAATCACTGTGATCCGTCTGTGACGACAGAGATAACAAACTGAAACCATACTGGGTAATAAACACACACACAAACACACACGTACACACACACACACACATTAATTAAGGCTTGGGTATTCAGATCAATAACAGGCGGCTTACAAGTCCAGTAGGACAGTTGCCTGCCTGCGTCACGTGTCTCATTGACACATACTGGTCATCACGTTGGACACTGTGACATCCCAGAAAATACCAGTGTAGTCTTTCTTTCCATCTGTCCTGTCGTCGTCCACCTCTCTCTCACACACACACACACAGCAAACATCCACACAAGGGTGGAGAAGCAACGGCTGATAACCCATATAAATCTACGCTACTCATTAACCGTCGCCGGCGTGACTTGACCAAGCAAGCTCAAAGTGCCATCATGTGTTTGCTTGGTCCCATCAGCCAGGGTGACGTGTGGCGATCACCCACCGATGAAATCACGTTTACTCTTTGCTCTTCCTATCAGCTAGTTAAGATAGCCGCATTAACCCAACATGACATCACCTCTCCCCTAGGAAACTGAAGCCAACAGTTTTTATGAGCAATTCCTCGGCTCGCTTTCCCCAATCAAAGATTATTATGGCCGTTCAATATGTGTGCACATCGTTTATTTTTTTACAAGCGCGTTCAGTGGGACACTACATCCAAATAGCTGATAGCTGGAGGAAATGTGTTTTTCCAATGGCCTATTTCTCTTTTCCAAAGGTTCTTTGCAGGTTATCTTTTATTAGTTTTCTCTCTCTCTCTTTTTTTTTGTTCCGGAAGGTTCTGGGTCATTCCGGGATGAGAGGAAAGAATTACTCTAGGTCCTGATATCTTCTCGCCCTCACTCTCAGTAAATGCTGAGGGTGGGGGTGAGTGAAGAGGAACATTAGCCATGCTAGCTCTCAACGCCCACTCAAGACCCAGTGAGGCAGAGAGAACGCCTGGACAGGGAAAGACGGAGAAAGAAGGTCTCCTCCTTCCACTCTCATGCTTTTTGAGCACAGAGCAATCTGTTTTTTGAATGGTTTTTTTTTTTTTTTTCTACATTTTTCATTTTCACTTTTTTCTCTCATGTCTTTTGGAAAAATAAATAAAATAAAATAAAATAAAAATAAATAAAAGTCATGCCATGTCCAAGATGCAGTCTGTTCCACTACACGCTCTGGCAACATTGCCTTCCATATGAGTGGGGTCTCTGGGGAAGAGAAACACAAGAGCGTGTTCTTACGAGCCAAGTGCCGAGGTGGCGTTAAGGGAACGAGGGAGCGGCGCAAATGCACTCCGCACGCCACTGTTAATTGTGGAGAGATTACCCATACTTCAGCACAAACTCACTTTAAACACCAAGCTTACATCGGTCAGAACTGACTCAACTGCATTCAAGAGCAAGACTTCCTCAAGACAAAGTTAAAACTCCTCTCGTTCGTACACACGCCTGGGGAGGCCGTTAGCAAAGTACACAAGGACACAATGGGGCAAACACAAGTCAAATAATTATGCAAATACACGAGGAACATATTAACCAAAGTGTTATCGAAGTTCGACTGAAGAATACAAATAATATGCTGACTAGGACATGGGGTGGGAGATAGGAGAGGCCATGGTTACGGCATGACTGTGGTGTCTATGCTGTTCAAGTCAAAGCAAATCTCTCATCTCATCTGAAGTAAAATCAAAAAATCTCATGATTAAATATTCCTGTTCTTGCATGTGTGTGTGCAAGTATGTGCGTGCGTGCGTGTGTTTAACACATGGGTAAATGAGTCTTGGGTTTCTCGACACACTGCCTACTTTTGCCGTAGACCTTAAGCACATCGCCTGGGATAATGAGAGACAGATTTTCAATTAGCTCTTCATTGGAACTCCCCCTGAGAAATTAAAGCTTAACAGGTTTGCTCAATATCACTCCGTCAGATTACAGTCCTGCTTCCTTCATGAAGCCTTGCGGCGGCCTCAACCCACCTCTGACATGGGGAGACAGACTTAAGAAAGAATCCCCACGCTATTCTCTACCAAAATACTCACGCAACTCTCTACATACATTCCCCGGTATAACCACAGGCTGCTTTTATAATATATTTCAGCTTGTGTAAAACGAAGTTTATGTTAGCAGATATTACGCTGGCTCATTAACTTTACAAATGGCTCCCTCATGATGTGTAATGATTGGGATTTTTTTTTTTACTAATGCCAATACAGATTTATTATTACAAGGATTTTATTGCTTTTATTATGAAGCCAAAAATAATTTGTTCCGTAATTATGAAATATATAGCAATTATATCTGACAACAAGTTCCAAATCTATTATTTCCTGAACTTTCCTTTAATTCCATTCTGTCTGTTGTCAATGTTTTGTCTTTCTTAAGTCCATTTCCAAAACAAGTTTTCAGGTAGCAGCACTAACTCTGTATAAACCCACTAACCCTTTATACATTATATTAGCGCACAGCACTTAACCTCAGCATCAGCACGCCCACAGAGCAATTTATATAATTATGCCATTTTAGTTGGCCTTCATTCCCCTATAATAGAACATTAGTTTGCAGGAGATGTTTATACATTTTAAATACAGTAACTCGCAATTCACACAAGGGCAGGGCCGTTTCATTGTGCCATTAGGTCAGTGCCAATGGGGAGCTATAGTTTGACATGTAGGCAAGCATGTTGAATGGTAAACCATTTCGGAATAGTATATTATGCTACATTATGAAAATAAAGTGGAGTGAGGATCACTGTGGAAAGGCAACTAAAAGCCATCTTTCAAGCGTGAAAAATCCAAAGTAGTGTAACTTAAAAATTAAGCGTACGAACTTTGCTAAGTGCGTGAGAGACAAAAGCCAAAGGAGAGACCAAGAGAGCAAGATAGACGACGGACGGACGGATGGAGAGACAGACAGAAAGAGAGGGAGAGAGAGAGCAGGGTTGGCCGGCCACTGTGTAAGACTTACAGTGGAAAGCGGGCTAAGCCTCTTTGCTGAGTGACTTAGTGGCGCAGAGCCCCATATGTCTGCCGTGGAGTTGGACTGAGCTTTAAGCCGCTTCGAGCCCTGCACCTCGCTCACAAAATCATTACTGCCTACTGGAATGTCTGCTATGCTCATGTACTAAGCATAGAGAAAGAGAGAAGGAGAGATGGAGTGTGTCTGTGTGTCTATGTGTGTGTGTGTGTTCGAAAGAGAGAGAGAAAATGCAAAAAAAGAGTCTCCCTTGTCCCAGCTTATTAAAAAAACACAGATCCAAGCACCTCACGTAATGAGCTCTATACAGTCTTTAGTCTTCCACCTTTATACTGTACACCCCAGCATTTGCATCGCTGCATGTGCTCAACTGTCTGAATATTGGCTGTGTCTGTAGTGAGACTGTACAACTTCCATTGCACATACAATACTCTCAAAACATAAAATGGCTGCTGCTAGCCTGCAAATAGGCCACAGTTGAGTTTCATGCAAAGTTTGTTAGTCCTTCTCTGACTGAGACTGCAAGACCTCAAGCTCTTCTCGGAAGAGCAATTGCGCACAAGATTGTGCAGTTGTAATCAACTATAAAAGGGCAGAATTGTTGACATTAACACAGCGCAGAAATGTTCATGTTTTCCGTAAAATATGTTTTGTTGGGGAAACTGGTTAGCCTTGCTACCATTTCTGGAAACACTCAAGCTAAATTAATCCAAATAAATAACACTTGCACTCTCATATATTTTCACAGTTTTATCACAAGTTCTTTTTCTTCTAAATCGTGGATGAACAGGGTGGAAACACCTCTTTAGAGGCCTGACTGGCAGTCACTGAGACATACGTTCACACACACACACACACAGTCACACAAGCAAAGCAGTCTGTGGTGGGATAAGCAAACAAACATTAACTTACTCGACAAAACAACCACCAACTGGTGTAAACCAACAGGGTCTATTTTCCCACCTGCTTTGCTTGGCAGGGCCACCAATGTATCCCTTAAGTGTGGCCCTAAAACGTGAACAAAGCCTGACAAATGTATTCATACATCCCTTAACAAAAATGTTAAAGTTATTTGAGCCTGGCGTAGATTTAAAGCCAAAGTTTATTCTAAAAGTTTCCCATCGGGAAAGATAGAAGCTAGCCTAGGCGTTTGAACATCAATTTCATTTAAAGATGTTATGTTGGTTTACTTTTTTTTTTTTGTTATTCGCAGCCTTATTTTTTTTTTTTTTTTTCTTTTTTACTTTTTTTAACTTTTACTTTAAAAAAAAGAATATTCTTTCTACATATCGCATTCAGTCTTCACTTGCAGTCTGCGCGCACAGGCCTATCCTGACGAAACACAATTTGGATGATTTATCAGGAAAGCATATAAACAATCATTTGCCTACGAAATGACGTGTGAAGATTTCAGCAATAGTGCAAGATCACTATAATGATGGTAGACAGACATACAACGTAATGCAAATTAAGAGGCCTCTTAAGCATTTCTGGGTTGTGTTGATGGAAAGAGACTGAAGTATTTCTCGACTTCATAGTATACTCCGTAGAGAATACAGTTACAACATGTAACTTTAAAAACGGTGCATCAATATGTTCATTAAGCAATCTATCTAGGTAACTTACATAAGATTCAGACACTTCGACAATGAGCACAAGGACGTGCAATCGCCAACACACTCTGATAACATACAAAAGCGCACACATATCGACCGCTCACAAGACTTCAACAATTGTTCGGAGAATCTACTAGATCAGTGGGCCTACTTCACAGAAGAGAAGTCGCAGTTGCGTGACACAGGCCTACAGGTTAACCATTAACGTTATTTAAATCCAAAATAAAAAAAACTGTATGCTTTGGTGTGGCCTTAATATGAGACCCGTAATAAGCAATAAATCATCTTAAAATATTATAACAACAGACAACAATATCTATGGCACTACATCACATTGCGCGAGATAATTTGTACCGTTTAGTCTGCAGGCACTGGAGCCTCACGCAGGTTCCACTACAGTAGCAGGCCATGATATAGCTACCGCTGGCCCCCAGTTCCTGATATGCTCAAATTCGCATGGCAATGTCGTTTTAGTAAATATGGTGTTGGCCGGGCATTCCTGTGCGCCTTAAAGTTCATTCACCCAAATTACTCAAAAATGTACTTGTCCATGCACCTGTCATGAGATGTCTGAATGGCAAACTAAAGTAGCTAAAATATGAATGTGATGGATGTGACGTTTCCACCAGGGAGAACGTGTGTGTGCTCGCCGTGCTCTCGTTACCCACTTTGCCTACTGGCGCGGGAGCGGAGCGGAGCACCGCGGTTTCTCGTCACCCGGCGTTTAGTGGAGTTTCATAGCCTAAAACTCGTGCGGCCCCGAGTCAGGATGGCGTCTTCTGGTGTTGCGACGTGTTTTGTTTCTAAAAAGCACATGGCAAGGCTGAATCTATATGCCGTAGTGAAACAGACTTACCTGGAATTCTGTGAGCTCCATACCACTGACTCCAGTGATTTGGCTATAGGTAAAGCACATCTGCAAAGGATGGTCAAAATCCAGAGGTAATTCTTCCAACAGCTTCTAGACCCTGCCATGTTCAAATGATTTAGTGCAGCCAAGGAATTAAAGTCGCGATGGGAGCATTCAGATCAATGGCAAATCGCTGTTGTTGTCGCCCGTCTCTATCCAAAATCAACAGACGCGCATATGGGTTATACGCGTTGACAGGTCGTCGCACAGTAGCTTGTGATTAGCATCGCTCAATGTAAACTCTGAAATCCTATTTTCTCTCGTTTGTGTCCCTCTTTGAAAATCGTCAGTTGTCCAGATGGACCACTGGTATGAGGGATTCGGCTGTTTCGCTCCGTGCGATCACGCGTCGCTACCTCCCTGTCAGGTGGCCACTTATGCGTGATGTTTTTATTTTATTCATCGATTAACAAAGTTCTCAACACTGCCCTAGGAAAGGTCACGGTGTCCGGAGGCCACAATATTGCTGAGACACTTGCGACACTCGTTAGAACCTGATGTTCTGCGCAGGAAGAGCAGCGTCTGAGCATAAGATGCAATGAGCATTGAAGAAACTAAACAGAATGAGCCTGCTGTATTGTCCCTGTTAGAGCAAAGATACTTGTCCAGATGGTACATAAGAAAATTGAGCTCAGCGTTGTTTTTTCCTTCTAATTCTTGACCACAACCAAGCAAGATTTATCCATCTCTCCACATCAGGTCCCGAAATGCCATAAAAGTTGATAATGTTCACGTCTGTCCAAAGTACTCCATCCAATGGCTTGAAATAAATATACAAAGACTAAATTCCCTGGACCGAATATGGTACCATAGGCTAATTGGGTAATTCCTGTGCGGATATTTTCACGCAGTCGAAATATCTCACAACACTCTCCGCATCGGGCGCTGCAGAAACCAACTCATGTTCGAAGTCCGTGTTCCGCACGTTAATCCAAGTGGTTTACCAGATTTCAGCAGCATCACGGGGTTGATGAAGCAGACTCTAAATCCATGGAGTGGACAACGAGAAAAGGAATACTTCTTAAAAAGTTAGATATTGTGCCACTGTCCCGCCGATCGTTTATCGATGCGTTAACGGCGGTCTCAGCTCACACGGGCTAGTCATTCGTTGACTGACATACGGTGATCCTATTCGCACACGGTGCTGTCGTGCGCAGCGCTCAGGCAAGCGAGGGACAGCCCCAGAACATGCACCAACCAATCACGACACATTTTCAAGTCTTCATCATAAAGTTGACCACTCGCCCCCAGAACGGGTTCAAACTGCCACTGAGGAAAGGGCTTGAAGGCTGCCCAGCATGTAGTCTTTGGCGTTGTGTCGGCGTGGTCTGACTGCGAAGAGTTGAGATTGAAATCACCACTAACACTGTTCTTGCTATGACAAATAATTCAATTCCTTTACATTTCACTTGTAAAATCAGCCACTCCTAAACAAGCCGGTTTGCCTGTTCCCACCTGTTACACCCGGCTTTGTTTAGTGATCTAATGACATTTGCAGACTCAAAGCAACCCGTTGTGCCACAGATTCCGTTCAGCTGGTTTCCTCGAGTTTCCTGTTTTCTCTCTGTTATTAAAATTCAGCTGGAGTCGTGACAGTTTCGACAAACATTGCGATTTATAATGTGGTCTTATAGCCAAGGCTTACTAAATACAGTTGTGATAATATTTCTATTGAATCATATTTAGAATGGTAGTATATGGTGAGTGAATAAAATGCATAGCCTACTAAACTTGGCTTGTCAATGAATTTCCCACAGAAAACCATTGACCAGTACATAAATGTTGTCATTGTACTTTCCAGAAGTCAATGATGCCCTCTATCGGCAATCATGGTAATATTATTTGTTGTGACTAGTCTATTGCCTTTGATCCACTGAGGGATATGAAAACCACGCTGTGGCCAAGTTTAACTGAACACATAAACAGCGCTTTCCCGGTGCTTTCTTAATACTGTAGGCTCGGCTATGATTTCCCCTTTTTAGGCCTAGTGCTGCAAGATACTGAATAAAATCTACTCCTTAAAGTAGAAATCAAAGTTTAGTCTATAAGTTTATCGACACACTTTCATTGAGTCGGTTTTTCAGTTGTAGTAGCGCATGAATTCCTTAGGCATACACAAACAATTAATTTACTTATTAAAATATATTGTAAACGGCTTTAAGTGGTTATAGACAGTTGATCTGTTTTAAATTGTGACTTTGCAATGATTATGGCATTTCGACATCGGACTCACTGAATTTGTAATTCTATGTTGGGTTATAGGTCTACATCCAACAACCATAAGCAATAGGTTTACTCTAACTACAGTAATACCTATCTAAACAAATATTTTCTAGGCAATAACACCCAGCTAATCAAATATATCTTATTTAATTGTAAATTTTTGTTTGTTTGTTTTTTTTTAAACAAAACATCTCCTAATGTACATTTACACTGTTACAATTATGTAAGTGGTTTGAGACTTTGGGCTTGTGGAATCGTCTCTCAACAAAACAGGTTTGATTAGTCGCGCTCGCTGGGTTTCTGTGACAGGTGGTGGGCCAAGCTGTCACAACAACCTTCCTACCGCTGCCTCCAACTTCTACCTTAAGCATTTGAGTTTTAGAGATGTACACGAGAATTTTCCAACTCTTACCCAGGAGAAAACATCATTACTATACTGATTATCGTCTCAAATGAGACAATATCACACTGTTCACTTTTTCAGTGTTTTTGTAGAGCACTTGGGAGACAGACGCACTGTGTGCTGCAGCCATTTTTTAGAATATTTGTTTCATTTATATAAAGAGGGTCGCCCACTTTACATCGAAGTTCATACTGACCTTTTCATAGCGACGTAGATCACATATGCTAGTTGCTATATTTAGTTCGTCGCCTCAACTAGATGTTTGATTTGTGGCCTAGTTAAGAAGGAAACGCTCCGAGGCGACCCGAGTCTCCAAAGAAGAGTAAGTGGGAAGTACCAAACTATCAAGTAGCAGCAACCGATAGACCAACTTAGTCCTGTACTGTGTCGTGTATTTGAGGGTACATTTTAGTGATATGATTATTGTCAAATAACTTTGTGATTATAGTTTCATATTTCTTTTGGGAGAGTTTTGATACTACATATGAATTAATTTTCTTTTGTGTTCTTTTCGGATGTCAACCATATTTTTTTCCTCAAAGTTTTGGAATTATATACTCTGGAGGAACCATATGATTTTGACATATTTTTTAAAAAGTTTGGAAAAATTAGAAGGTTAGAGAATGCACTTAGGGGATGAAAGTATTTACAAAGGGGTATGGGTGAACTTCCCTGTGTGTTTTTGTGTTTGTGTGTGTGTGTGTGTGTGTGTGTGTGTGTGCACTTCCCTCCATTTCCACCTTCACACCCTCTCCTTCCTCAAAAATGTAAGGCTAATGCGGTTTCTGGGGAGGACATAGGCCTTCTCAATTATTTGTGACCTCATTAATATTTCTTGCCGTCTACAAACACCTCTGAAAATTACCCTTTCAGGCTATTGTGCATTTGTGGCTGTGTATATTATATTTATGGCTACCTTAACTTTGTTGTCTGCCTGTCTTTCAGCTGCACTAAAGTTAAGGGGGATCATTACGAGGGTAATGTTTCTTTTAAAGGTTAATGATTATTTCTGTTTGTGTGCGTTACGTGCTTGGATTATTGAAATTCGATTTAACATGAAAAGAAAGAGGAAAGAGAGAATCATTTTTAGTTAAACCTTAACACAGAATTGTAAGCACACACGCATATGCATGTATGCGCGTGCACACACACACATACACACCCACCCACACACACACACACACCACATACAGGAGATTGTGAGAGAGAAAATCAAATGGAGTTTAGGAGTGTGTGCCCTGGGCCTGGGTAATTATACTGGGGAAATATGTTATTAATTATTTAACTAGCTCCACCAGTGAGCTGCTCCTGTCCCACACTGTGTAGAACATTTGCGTTCAAAGCTCTCTCCCTCTCCGTGTATATGTGTGTGTGTGTGTGTGTGTGTGTGTGTGTGTGTGTGTGTGTGTGTTGTATGTGTGTTGTGTTCACCACTGCTTTGAAAGCACCCCGGTGTGTTCCACTAATGTAGGGCTTTCAGCAAGAAGAGATGAAACAAAACCATGACAACAACATAATGAACTTGGAGCACAGATATTTGTAATGAGGTCTGCTTTTTTTCTCTCTCTCTATCTGTGTGTGTGTGTGTGTGTGTGTGTGTGTGTGTGTGTGTGTGTGTGTGTGTGTGTGTGTAACTGGAGGCTGAAACACACCATGATTAAATCCACTATCTTGTGGCTCATTTTACTCCATTGAGGACTGTAGAACATGTAGCATACAGTCTCTCTCTCTCTCTCTCTCTCTCTCTCTCTCTCTCTCTCTCTCGCTCTCTCTCTATCACTCTCTCAGGAGGGACAGAGGAAACTGAAGACAATTAATACAGTTTAGACTTAAAAGAGTTTGGATGTTCAGGAAACTGAAAACCAAAGAGTCTCTTTCTCTCTCTAAGTCCTTCTCTCTTCTCCAATTCATGTCTCTGTGCATGTGTGTGTGTGTGTGTGTGTGGTTCCAGAACATCCGCACACAAATATACTGTAGAAAAACAACCAATACATTATTGAGCTCTCTGTGTGTCTGTGTTTGTGAGAGTTTGTTTGGTTGTGTGTTTCTCTGTGTGTCTTTGTGTGTGTGTGTGTGTGTGTGTGTATGTGTGTGTGTGTGTGTGTGTGTGTGTGTGTCTTGCTGTTGATTTGGATTTTTGACATTAAGCCAAACAAGACTTTGTTGATAAAAGCAGGATATGGTGAGGGTGGAGGACCATTGAAATCTGTTCCATGTAGACAATCTCTTAGTGGTTAAAGAGTTTATTTTTAACATCTCATTGAAACTTGTGACAGGTTACGTTCTATGAATATGTTTTGCTAAATTCATCCATGCTAATGACTGGGTTGATAATGCGTCTGTGTTAATTATAACCTTTATATTGTGTTGCTGGTTCTTTCACATGAGTTTTTGAAGTTGTTTTGTCAAATGTTTACTTTCTCTGTTTTAACACCCACCCACCCACACCCGAGATGTGGTTTAGTTTTAATTGAGGTAAAATTTGGGGTCCTTCTGTTTTTAGTGCTTGAAGGGAATCTAGTGGCACCTTGTTTGTGTTTACAGGAGCAGGAAGACAAGGTTGGTGTTTGTTTGATTCTTTGCTAGTCGGTTTGTTTTGTCTGCGTGCTGTTCCCATTTCCCTCTGGATTTGAATTGTAAAACAAAGTAACTACCAGCCTCTATAATCTAAACAACACATTTTAGTCCCAGTTTCTTGAAAGCTTAGCTGTGAGGATTATTCTCTAAAAATCCTTGAGTTTTCTGTTCTCCAGTTGTTGTTTTTTTAGTTTCTAAACTCTGCTTTAATTCAGAATGGGAGACACTATCCTTGTCATGTTAGTGGAAGTATGATTCAAGACAAAATGATTCCGTTATGACCGTTATGATTCCGTTTGAACAATGCTTTGAATTATTGCAGTGTTCAGTTAAAAAAAAAGAAAGGAAAAAAGAAATGAATCAGCTGGGCCTGGATGCACAAGGGGTCGTGGGAGTCTGATAAGCATGAGTCAGTGATCAAGTCTCATGACTTCCACAGTCTGTGCTGACTGGCGTCTCGAGGGTTAAAAATAATTTGCCAGGAAAGACTGTAATCTTTATCACAAAACACACACAGCACTAAGTCTCTTTGCTGCGCTGCGTGTGTGTGTGTGTGTGTGTGTGTGTGTGTGTGAGAGAGAGAGAGAGAGAGAGACCTTTTAGCTCATTTCTGGCTCTGGGAAACAATAGCTACCCACCTCACTCTGTGATTATAGAATACCAGCATTTTCTTTCCATCTTCTGTATAGCACTTGAACTTTCACCAGATTTGGCACATTAGTGAGGTATTACGTCCACATCACAGCCACGTCAAGAAGCAACGTAATAGATTCAGTGAGACGACACACCAGTTCAAAGATAAGTTCAAAGATGCAGTTTAATTAGGGTGTTTATAATGCAATGGCATGTCATTTGTTTAATTTGCTACCCTCCAATTATCGAGAAGAATTTATGGCCCACTGGGGCTGCTCTCTCAGTGTTCATCTGGGAGAGTTATAACTTATTCATTGTGCTCAATGTACGAGGAGGACATCAAAGCCGACACAGCCTTTTGTGTTACCATAGATTTATTGATTCTGTTTGATTTAGCCAAGAATGCACACGCGCACACGCACGCACACACACACACACACACACACACACTTCTGTGCAACTTTCCTGCTGCATGGAGAGAAGAGAAGTGTGAGTGTGTGAAGGAGAGAGAGCGTAAGTGTGTATGGGCTCGCATGCTGTTTGCGTGTGTGAGTTTCTGTGACTGCATCTGAAACGGCAGAGAAAAGTCCAGCTTTCAACCACACCAGAGTTGTTTTTGTATGTGTGTGTGTGTGTGTGTGTGTGTGGTGTGTGTGTTTTTCCTCGCGGAAGTTTCTCCTGTGAACAGAGAGAGCCCTGGCGGGGGCAGTTCAGGGTGTGGGGCTTTAGTTAGCAGGCAGGCAGGCAGGCAGGCAGGCCGTTGGAGGGGACAGAAGGGGGAGGGCAGCCCATTCATGGGATATTCATCCCCTCTCATGGTAATGGACAGATTTCACACCTCCAGCCTCCCTGGGCTCTTACCATGGGCTGCATTTTTTGTGTTGTTTTGTTCCTTTTTTTTTCTCTCTTTCTCTTCTCTCCCGCCCGCTCTTTTTCTCACCCCCGCTCTCAAATACACCCACCCTGCACACACACACACACACACACACACACACACACACACACACACACACAACACACACATGCATGCATGCACATACATACACAGTCGCTCACATAAGTTTGTGTTCAGTTATTCCAACCCCATTACTCCTGAGGCATCTCTTCCTGGCCCCGCCTGCGGGTGCGAGAGAAAAGCCGAGGCACCTCCGGTCACACACCTTCACACCCCGGCACACTCGAGCACTCAGGCCACTCTGAGGAGAGCATTACGGGCCTCCTCCACTAATGCCTTTCCCATCTCTTCACAGGTTCCACGACCTCAGCCCCACTTT
>PYXC01001933.1:2547500-2550000 GCA_015244755.2 Tenualosa ilisha | reverse complement strand
TGTGTTGTCAGCTAAGCTTCTGACTGAACTCCATTCAGATGTTAAATGATCCTGCCCAACAGGTCGACTCTTCTCTGGAGTGCCAATGGAAACCCCTGCCCAAGAGAGCCGCTGCGAATGGAGCAGGGTTATCTTTGTTTGTGTTTGATGTCCCCAGGCCCAGCGTGGGGGTGGAGGCCTGATCAATGAGCTCATTTGCATCACTGTGGGTGCTGTAAATATCAAATAATCATCTAATGTGCTGGCTTCAAAAGGCAGGCAGGGGCGTCAGCACTTCTGTGTTTTCAAAACAGGTCCATGCTTGAGTGAAAGAGTCTGTAAGACAAAACCACACAATCAAAAGCAGGTTTTTTCCCCTTCTTCTTCTACTCCAGGGGTGAGGCTGACATGCCATCGATGACTCTGGCGTTCTTACGCTTCTCACACTGTTACTGTCTTTGCAGACGGCCCCGCGTGCATTCCAAAACCGTTGTGTAATACTTGCATGTTAAAATTAATCCATATTTCCGCTGATACGCTTCAGTCTGACTCTGGCTGCCGTCCACGTTTGCTGTGATTAAATCCGTCGGATCAAACACGCTTGATTCAGTCACAGCTGCTAAAAGCAGAAATGCAATCCTGGCAATGAATACCACCTATTTACAGGAAGACATTTGATTATCTAGACTTGTCAGTCTTAAATCATTTGATCGTTCTCACTTTCAGTTAATGCGTCATCACCTCCATCAGTGTGCATCAGTGGGTTGCAGAATGAGCCCTTGTTGTGAGTGTATGCTCGCGTGTGTTAGGGGAATGTGTGTGTGAGTGTGTGTGCATGTGTCAATGTATGTGTGTGTGTGTTGAGTCAAGATTATCAATGCCAGCCTGTTGGATCCGCCTGAGTGTCATTACTGCATACACGCTGGATGGCAATCCTGTGACCAGCATTCCTGCACGAGGACAGCTTGTGTGTCTAGTTTTCCTCTGTAGCTCACACTGTAATTGCCATAACAACAGGTTCTCACAGGACCGGGGCATCCGAAAATACTGTGTCGTTTACTTTCACAGATGGAAATTTACACGGCACACATGCACAAACACACACACACACATACACACACACACACACACACACACACAAACCCACAGTGCAACCACAGACAGACATGCATGCAGAAATGTACCATCATTGAATCCAATTTTTAAGATGCTTTAATTATGCATGGTCAGACTGTTCTTTCACCCTCCAGTTCCCCAGGCAGGTGCTCATCATAGCCACACATTTGGCTAAAATTCCTCCAATATTCCCCTCACTAGCCCTGAAGCAAAGATCACTGGATACTGACCAAGATAGAGCAGCATAATAAGCTACAATAGGAGCAAACATGAATAGTTCTGGTCTGCATTAGTGGGAGTGTCATATTACGTCACAATATAAACTCTTCAATGATCTTCTGTATCAGCGTATGAGGGCTCAACTCTGGTCTGAATAAAGCCCCCCCCCCCTTGTGAAAATGTAACACGGAACTTAACGAACATTTGTGCCTCTTTCTCCTTTCTCCCTCTCTTGCTAAAGTTTCTATTCCCGCCGCTCCTGATTCCTTGCCTTCCTCGTGAACACCCACTTTTTCACACATCTGTGTGGATCTTGAGTATGCAGTGAAAATGAAGTGAGGCCTTGCAGCTCCTTCTGTGCCGCTTGAGTTTGCGCTTGTCTTCCTCGGGTTGTCTTGATGTGTTACACATAACGTGTGAGTCTCTTTGGATAAAAGCATCTGCCACAGAACCAAATGTAAATGTAAAAGTCAAAAATCGAAAGGAAAAACACACTAAGGCTCTCTGGGTTTAAAGGGTTTTTTTTTTTTCTGACGAAGTGTCGAAAACACATTCGTCAATCTAGTTGCCTTGCTCATAAATGTCAAAAATAACTCTAAACTGAAGTGCGTTCTGTTTGTTTATTTTTTGATTTTTGATTTTTGATTCCTATAAAACCACCTGCACTTTTAGAGAAGAGTTGAGGATCCTGGTAGTGCTTCCTGTTCCCCTTTTTCAAATGTAAATATGACTGTGTGTCTGTCTGAGTGTCTGTCTTCACTCATCCGCCAGAACAGCCCCAGTGTGGAGGAGGAGAGAGGGAGAGGAGGAGGAGAGCAGGGGAGTGTGGGAGCACAAAACGAGCGAAGAGGACAGGGAAGAAGGGCGTGAAAAAAGAAGAGGAATTGTGAAGTACAGAGAGAAAGAATGAGTGTTGTGAAAGACCTATGGGAGGTTAAGTTGTTTCTGTACTTTAAGGACTCTCTCTCTCTCTCGCTGTCTTTCCTTTTCTCTCTCCCTCCCTCTCTCTCTCTCTCTCTTTTTTTCCTTCTCTTTCTCCCTCCCCCCCTTCTCTCTCTCTCTTGCCTCTCTCTGTCTTGCTCCCTTCTTTCCTCCTCCTGTTATTCCGTTTGGTTGTAGTTGCCTGACAGCTCAAACATCCCACTGAATACAGCACTGCTCCCACAGTGACTGTTACATGAGACCC
>PYXC01001933.1:2527500-2537500 GCA_015244755.2 Tenualosa ilisha | reverse complement strand
TGCTGAGACTGTGGTGACTCAGTCCTGCAAACAATTTACTCTGACTGAGAGCCTGGCTTAAAGCTGTTAAGTTGTTTTGTTTTGGGTTTTTAACTTAACTTAATTTTTGCCCTCCTCATTCATTTCTGCATGCATTATGCACAACAAATAAGGTTTAAATACATTCATTTATAACCACCTGCATTTGAAAACGGTACACTTCCATTCGTATAACATAGAATATATTTTTACTTGTATGTAGCCTACATGAATGTGCACACACACACACACACACACACACACATCTCAACTGAAGGACAGAGGCAACATTCAAATATGCCGCACCTGCACCTGTCACTAAAGAGGGCCGCAGTGGCACGGCAAGGGTCTCACCTGTCCTTGCTCTCTCTCACTACATCATACTCATACACACACACGCACACACACACACACACACATGCATTCTGTCTCTCACATGCAGAGAGACAGACATACACATACACAAGCACTTCAGTGCTCATGCACACACACACACACACACAGATACACACAAACATGCACACACACACACACACACACACACACACACAGATGCATATGCTATTTCCCCCCAAAGAAAGTGATACCCTATTTCTCCTGTTTCCACACAGGCGTAAATGACATGCTTATATACAGTGTGAGTACAGGTGTGAAATGACTACACACAAAGGACTGCTGTGTTTAAAGCCTCCCGCTAGCTTCTAGCCCCCCCCAAAACATGTCAGTGTGTGCCACCAGTCCACACACACACACACACACACACACACACACACACACACACACACTCTCTCATTTTCACACCCCAACTCCCCAATGTTCATACATGCAAGTGATAGTTAGACACACTCAGGAGTGTGTGAGTACCCATATGTGTAGGTGTACATGTGAGAGTGTGTGAGTATTAATTTGTGTGTGTGTGTGTGTGTGTGTGTTTGTGTACACGACAGAGTGTGCGAGTACCCGTGTGTGTGTGTGTGTACATGAGAGAGTGTGTGAGTATTAATATGTGTGTGTGTGTGTGTGTGTGTGTGTTTGTGTGTACATAAGAGAGTGTGCGAGTGTCTGTCTGTGTGTGTGTGTGTGTGTGTGTGTGTGAGAGAGAGAGATGTGGCCCCCATACATGTCCACAGTCTCCCATTAACAACTCATGCTAATTTATCTGACTGTTCCTTTTGTTCGGCAGGCCCACAGTGTGTCGCCAGCTGCGGCTCCAGGAGGCACACACCCCTGCCTTCGCTTCCACACTTTAACGCGCAGACAAAGCCGCTGACAATCAAACGGCGTGCCCCGCTGTCCGAGGACTTCCTCTTCCGCTGAGGGGGCGGGAGCCTTCCTCACAACGAGCTCCAGGAGAGGCTTTTCATCCGCGGGCGTCTTCCTGTTATTGGTTGGTTTTGGCAGACGAGCACAGGGAGCCGATCCACCGCTCTTTGTTCAGCGAGGAAAAAGCTCCGCAGGAAGGACCACCTGGAATGCCCATCACTGGGCTCCACAGAGGAGGAGACGAGGAGGAGAAGAGGAGGATAGGTTGAGGAGGTGAAGAGAGGATGATGAAGAAGAGGAGAAGGGGAGGACGAGGGCACCGGAGAAATGTTCATTTCCACACATTGATTATGAATGAATCTCAAATTGCGGGGTTGGGTGACTGAATACCCAATCTGTTGCATCTCTCCAAAAATGGCTTGGAAATGAAAAGAGTTTCTAATCATCATACAACTTGTGGTAGAAGTCGCAGTCAAAAGACACGAATTAAGATAAACACAGGTGACTGAAAGCGAGACACCCAAACAGATGACGTCAGCTAATGAAAAGGTTTAAAATAAAAAGTTCTGTTTTAAAATCTTCGGTCATTCGCTGGTTTGTGGAGGTGATTGCTTTGGATGATTAAGCAGGAAGAGCTACCATGAGGCAGATGTGGAAAAAATGACATCTGAATAGATTCAAAATGTCAAATCATTGTGAACAAAGGACCATTCTTTTTTTTCCCCTTTCTCACAATTCTCATGATTTGGACGCTATCATGGAATATGATGCAAGATGCATGCCAGTATTGTTTGCCTGTCTCAGTGTGACTAACGACTGTAACCACAGGAGCTAGCTTTGTCAACTGTCTAAACAAAAAGAAAAAAAGCTGCCTGGTGGTCTTTTTTTGTCTGTTGTCTAAGGTAGACGGATGAATGCAGAAAAAAAGAAATAAATGACCTACCTTCCTTTGCAGAGCTCTTCCTGTAAAAAGAAAACACACACACAGACACACACACACACACAATTGCAAAAAAAAAAACAACCAAAAGAAAAATAACATGCAGCCTCACAACCTAAAATAATCTTTTTAGCTTTTAAAAATATCCAGAACACACAACGTGCACATGTGTTCCTTCTGGGATCCTGGAGGAGGGCGGACCCTCTTAGCTGCTGTCCAATAGAACGTCTGAGCGCGTTTAATGGAAGAGGACACATTGTTGTGAAGTGAGTCAGAAAGCTTTATGTGTTCCTGCTATCAGAGGCAGAAACAGTCTCGGAGATTTACACCTCATAATAGACGGAGAGCCTGAAGGCCCGGCAGGTTCTCTTTTTTTCCTCTTCTTTTTATTTATTTTTTTCTTTTCGGAGAGGCTTCAGACTCTATTAAAACCAAATGGAGAGAAATCCGTCGCTGTTTCGCATCTCGCGAATGAGTGAATACACACATCTGCCTCCCATCAACAACCTGTGGAGAGGCAAACACTCTATTCAAACATCAGACGGGGAGGAGAAGGGAAAGGAGTGGAGAGGAGAGGGAAGGGGAGGAGGGGTGGGGGTGGGAGTAGTGTGGTGCTGCCTAGTATTACTAGGTCTCACTGGGTCTCTCGCGTTCTTACACAGTCAGTGACACACACACGGATGCATGCAAACTCACAAACACATATGGAAATATAGATATGTCAATAATATTGGTACACACTTACACATTTGCATGCAACACACACACACACACACAGACATATGTATGCATGCAGACTGACACACATATACAAACACATATACAAATACAGACATGTTCATAAGATTGGTACACACTCACCCAAGTGCATGTACACACATACACATACACATACACACACACACAGATATATGTATGCATGCAGACTGACAAACACATATGCAAATACAGACATGTTCATAAGATTGGTACACACTCACACAATTGCATGTACACACATACACTTGAATACACACACACACACACATATGTATGCATGCAGACTCACAAACACATATGCAAATACAGACAGGTTCATAAGTACACACTCACACAAGTGCATGTATACACACACACACACACACACACACACACACACACACACAGACATATGTATGCATGCAGACAAATACAGACAGGTTCATAAGTACACACTCACACAAGTGCATGTACACACACACACACATACACACAGAAATATGTATGCATGCAGACTCACAAACACACATGCAAATACAGACAGGTTCATAAGTACACACACACACACACACACACACACACACACACACACACACACACCGACACACACAGAAGGAAATGCATTCTCCTGCAGCAGCACGTCAGTGAGACGCTGACATGCATCTCCCCCAGCTGAAAGTCCTCACACTTAAGCGCGAGACATGTGCTTTTGGAAATGAGAGCAACAGCCATTCATTATGGTCAAGCCAACAACCATTAAACCGAGCTGTCCTTTATCTGACCACATCTCTCTCTCTCTCTCTCCTTCTCTCTTGCTCTCATCAGTTCCATCTCTCTCTCTCTCTCTCTCTCTCTCTGTCTCCCTCCCTCTTTCTCCCGGTTCATCAGGCTAGCATGGTCTGCGTGCAGTGCAGGAGGTGGGCAGGCATGATTTATACGTAAACGCAGAGATCGTAATGAAAACTTGGCCAGCGATGAAAGACACTCCTGGCATGAGGCTCAGACCAGCGCACAAAGATATCAAAATGGAGAATCGGAGAGCTACATTTTTTTTATTAATTTTTTTTTTTTTTTTTCACAGCCTCCTAAATCAAACAAGGAAGTCTGCACTATCAATACTTTTTCTGCCGGTGAGTGGGGCGTTCCATCAACTCCCCGTATCCACTGTGTGACATTTAAGTATTAATCAATGTTGTCTCAGCTCCTCTACGCCTCTTTATTTACTGTGGGAGGAAGAGGAGGAGGAGGAGGAGAGAGAGAGAGAGAGAGAGAGAGAGAGAGAGACTCGACAAATGGCTTATCGTGAACACAATCAACAGCTATATCCTCCAGGTGGGATGTAGGCAGAATGGCCCGGGCCGAGAGAAGCAGTGATGGGAGCTAAGGTCTTCAGCTGGGCTGCCATATCATCCAATTATGGGAATATCCCCAAAGCACACAACGCTTCCAGCAGCTTCTATAGCAACTGCATTCCAAGGCCATAACAGTAATATTGAGTGCATTGCACCTAGGACTGGGATACATTACACAAAGCCCCGGAGAGGTGTAATCAGTCACACACACACACACACACACACACGCACACACACACGTACACGCAAACACACTCACACAAGCACAGACACACATACACACACACACACACGCACGCATACACACATACGCCTGCACACAGAAAGGCGTAAATGCACACCTCATATATAAGAATATATGTTCACTTGTACAGCCATACACATCCAAATGTTCACATTTGAGCTGTACATACACACCACACACACACACACACACACACGCAGGAAGTTAGAAAAGCACATACACACACAGAGACGTACACACCATACCTTCTCCACCCACCCACGCACACACATAAACCGCCCCAGCATACATGCACACACCGGTCACAGCCCTACACCTCATTTCGGGTTTTTTGCTTTGTGTCAGTAAGCACCCAGCTCTCGTCTCTCTGGGCTCCAGTCGAACTTCTCTTCAGGTCACCTACCCTCTGTTTCAACTGCCAAGAATGTCATAGGACATTTTTTTTTTCTTTTTTTCTCTCTTCCCTCCATCTCTCTCACTTTCCGTTTTCTTTTCATATGGCCCGTGGGTAAATCTGTCCATCTTGTGCCTTGTCCCTGTTCACTGTCTCGCTGTGCAGTCGGACAAAAAATAAAAATAAATGAATAAAAATACTGGCAGAAAAAAAGAAATCGAAAATAAGGTGGATTTGGGGTGACAGTTGAGAACGGACAGAGGAATGTCTGGTGTCTGTCTCGCTCTCTTCCTCTGTCACTCTGAGCTGACTGAGCGACTGAGCTCCCCCTTGTCCAGGGTGCCGGATTTTCACCTCAGGAGCTCTCTGTACTTCTTCTTCATTTTCAACCTTAGCTTTTCTTCCCCACTCCTCTCTTTACCTCTCTCGCTCTGTCTCTCTTGTTCTCTCTCTCTCTTTTCCTTTCTCTCTGTCTCTATCTCTCTCGTTCTCTCTCTCTTCCTTTGTATGTGTGTGTTTGCATCTGTGTGACCAATTTCATTGGAGCTGTGCATGAATAAATCAAATTACTGAATGAATCCCTTCTCTCTCTCTCTCTCTCTCTCTCTTTCTCTCACACACACACACACATTTTCTCTCTCATACTCTGTCACTATCTAATTTCATTAAGTGTCTCCACACAGCGTACACTTCACATTTACTCATTTTGACAGACTCCTTTATGAAAAGAAATACTCGACCATTTCTCTTCTCACGGCAGCTCTTTGCCAGCTCCTCTCCAGAGCCCACCAGGCCAGAGGCTCCTGATAGCCCAGCAGAGAGAGAGGTCTACAGGCCAGCCTCAGCAGCACCACCACCAACACAGCAGCATCTGCTGGCTGACAGGCAGCCGTGGCCACAGCCACTGCCCTGAGCTCAGACTGATATTTATGAGCAGTGGGGAGGAAGGTGTCGATGAAGTGTTCCTCAGCAGGGGCTGCTAAAGGGGGGAAAAACTCTGCCTGTCTGAAAAAAAAAAGATAAAGATGGGTAATGTAGTCTTTCGTTCACCCCCTCTGTGTGTCTCTCTCTCTCTCTCTCTCTGTCGCTTTCATGACTCTATTAGTCTTGTCTGGTTGGGAGGCAGAGGTGCTAATTATTCCGCCTCACCCTGAAGTTTCGTCTTCAAGTGCGCCACTGAATGGCCCTGACGAGCTCCCAAAAACCGTTGCCATGACGACGGTTTTGCGAGGCATGCAGTGCCGTGTTGAAGGGGGCATCTGGCTCCACATCTAAGAGTAACGAAAGAGAGAGAGAGAGAAAGAGAGAGAGAGAGAGAGAGAGAGAGAAAAGGGGGAGAAAAAACAAAAAAGAAAAGAAGACAGAGAGAGAGAGAGAGAGTTAAAGTAGAATTGATTTGTGGAAATGCCTAATGGAGTTGTCATAATCTGCTGTTTTATTCATTCGACACTGGTTTAACTCCTCCGAGGTTAACGAGCACTTAGCCGTTGAAATACGGTACAAACATGTCAGGAACTCCTCTCTTCACCTAATGCACCACAGCTTCCTTTGAAGAAGCTAACATAAAGCTCTATAGCATTCTGAACTCATCAGTGTTACACATGCTGTAGGTTTTGCATTCAAACAGAGAGACAAATGACCTTTTATATGGTCAAACATTTATACTAAAACATGCAATGTATCATTCAGTTGTGACTACCTCTCTTGGTATATCATCAACTGAAAGTTATGTTTAATACAGTTTATCTGAACATTTCTTTTTATGCTCCTATCCTGAATTTGTTGACATGACGGCTGATATTTAGTGGTCACCCCGGTGACCCACTTTTTCGTTCCCAGCCCAACCCAACCCTCTTCTCCCGCCATTCCCTGTGTTTGATGCTCTCGCATCCCCACTGAAGTCGGACACAGAGAGAGATCGGAATGGACGTTGCCAAATCCTGTCTGGGTGATTGACGGCTCGATTTTCCATCCCGTTCCACAGAGCGGTGGCGGAGCCCCTGCAGTAAATTCAAAGACAAGTCGCCAAATGAGAGCTGACTGCAGGATAAGACCCCTCATTATTTAATAAAGATTTATGGGTCATTTTGTTTGGGGCTTGGCAGCTGGGAAAACTACATTGTGTCCTCTCTGACGCACCCCTCCCCCCACCACACACACACACACACACACACACACACACACACTCCCGTATCTAATTGTGCATTTCTACTGGTGGCTAATGTTATTTGGGGAGGTGAATGTGAAGTGAGAGGACCTGGGCTATGTGCCTGCCAGAGGGAGGGAAGGCTGAGTGTTGGGAGACTAGTGACTGTTGGGAGATTAGTGTTTGAGATCCAGTTTAATTCAGTTTGAGGAATTCAATTCTGTCTGATGACACGGCACACCGTAGTCAGGCAACACCTCACAGGAGGACCTGTGTGAGTGACACGGTAAACAAATTTGAGTTTAGAGTGTGTGTGTGTATGTGTGTGTGTGTGTGTGTGTGTGTGTGTGTGTGTGTGTGGGAGGGGGGATGTAGGGTTCTGCTGACCCCTTGAAAGAGTCAAACAGAGTGTGTCTTATCATGGCATACAGCTGGCACGTACTGTCCTGTGAACACACACAACTTATAGTATAAGCATGCCAATGTAAACAAAGACACACACACACACACATACACACACCCATACACACACTCACTTACTTATGCACAAATATACTGCACATACTTTACTAATATTTTAGAACAACATGTGACGTGACAATATTGGTATGTATTTATGGATAGATGATGTTGTATGTTTGTATAACAGTAAGTGTGTGTATAGAAGATGGAGAGAGAGAAAGCGAGGGAGATCTGAGGAATTATTAGAATAATGGTGAACAGGCACAGATGTTTAGGACAGAGAGGTTCTTGCTGTATGACAGACACTACGGGTGTGTGACAGGCCTGCCAGTCCCCTGCATGGGGGCCAGAGAGATAGATAGAACACATGTGTGTGTGTGTGTGTGTGTGTGTGAGTGCGAGAGAGGGGGAGGGGGGCGGTAGAAGAAAAAGACACAAATACACAGTATAGTTGAACAGGATTTCTGTGGAGTGTTAAAAAGTCTGAAATTCAGTAAGATATGATGCATTTGGTCTAAAATACATTAAGGGTTTAAGGCTTAAATTAGACTGTGTAGTGTGTGTTACCGTAGCTGCTCCTGTGTGTTGTATTTTAGCGTGGGTTATACTAATTGTTTGAAGTGTGTTTTTTTTTTGTTTGAGAGGAAATCACGATTTTTTTTTCATGTGAAGCTGGTAGTTGTAGTCTATAACATGATCCATAAATTTCACTTCAAATCCCACAATCCCATTGATTTATTTATTTTTTTCTAGAAAGATCTTGGTCTTAAATTTCAGAAAAAAGTCACAATGGTCATAACAAGGTCTTAAAAAGTATTAAATCTGAAGGTAGTGGTCAGCTCTTACCACCACTGCTGCAGGCTCCCTGAAAGACTCTATGCGTGTGTGTGTGTGTGTGTGTGTGTGTGTGTGTGTGTGTGTTGCAGTGGCTAAAAAGCATGTTTGTGTATTTCATATTCACCATAATTATATTTGGATGTGTCTGCAACCACCCTTGTGAAGCCTTCATTCCACAAGCCTAACCTCATTGCTTCAGCCTTATGGATCAGATGAACTCTCTCTCTCTGTGTGTGTGTGTGTGTGTGCGTGTGTGTGTGTGCGTGTGTGTGTGTGAGTTTGCTCTATTTCCAAGGTAAAAAGTTATCTTTGTGAAAGGCATTAGATTTAAAGGCAGGTCTGTTGGACTCCAAGCTAAAGGGAGAGAGGGAAGCACATCATTATTTACGCTCCTCTCTGAGCTTTGTGTCCCCTGTTACTCTCTCTCCACACACACACGCACACACACGCACACACGCACCACACACACACACACACACACACACACACACACCATTCGAACACAGCACACACACTCCTACACACACCTGCTGTAAATCACATGAAAAACACACATTTGAGGATTCTCCATGATTTAGTTCACCACGGGAAGGACCCATGGCAAAGCCTCCAAAGATCGGAGGGCACCATAATTCTGCCTCTTTCAGCTCAGTGCTGCACCTTTGGCAGAGGATGTTTTCATCTTCTTTTTTAATTACACGCCTTGTGGAATCATATTTGGACAGCAGCTGTGGAGAAGCACATATTTTATGAAGGCTGGTTAGATTCTAACTGAGGAAAATACTAAAAGTAAAAGTGATGGTGCATTTTTGGTGCATCTCTTGCTGTGCTATGCATGTGCACGGACATGTGTCTAAATACGCAATGTGTTTGTATGAGAGTGGGTGCTTGTGTGAGCATGTGTGTGGGGTATGTGTGGGGTGTGTGTGTGTGTGTGTGTGTGTGCGTGTGTGTGTGTAATTGAGACAGTGGGCTGGGCTATAGGTGTGAAACAGGATTAATGAGAGCAAAGGGACTCGTCAGGATGAAGTGAAAGTGATAGCCGGGATTAGCACCCACCCATTCCTCACACACACACACACACACACACACACACACACACACACACACGCATACACACACACACACACACTTTACCAGCCTCTCCTAAGCCTCTACGGAGTCAGAGGGTTTTGTTTTAGGACTCCTAATGTTCTGACCCTGTTGTTTTGTGTTAGCGGACTTAGCTCTTTTCACCTTACCTGTGTGTGTGTGTGTGTGTGTTATTTATTTTTCTTTGTTTCTGTGCGCATTTAGGTGGATGTCAGTGTCTGTGTTTTGCCTGTGTGAGTGTGTAAACCACTTTGGTAGTTTACAACTGTATTTGCCCAGCTGCGTGTGTGTGTGTGTGTGTGTGTGTCTGTGTGTGTGCGTGTGTGTGTGTGTAAAAGTAGGCCTGTTTATTTATATTTGTCTTTCTGTGTGAATTCGGATGAGAAATGAAGAGAGCCAGACAGACACAGAGTATCCATTTAAGGTGGATATCAGTGTCTGGGTTTTGCCTGTGTGAGTGTGTAAACTACTTTGGCAGTTTACAACAGTGATTGCCCAGCTGCATGTCTGTGCC
>PYXC01001933.1:2460000-2520000 GCA_015244755.2 Tenualosa ilisha | reverse complement strand
CGGCCACAACCAACAAGGAAAAAAAAAGAAAAGAAATGCACATAAACCACTGCAATGTAAAACAACAAGTTCTGTTTTTGTTTCCCCACTTTGAAAATCAACAGACAAACCAGCCGTTGTTTTAACGGGGCGAGCGCCTGTTTTTTCTATCTTTCTTTATGTGTGTGTGTGTGTGTGTGTGTGTGCTTTTTTTGCGAGGAGGGAGGGCTTCTTTTACGAGTCGCTTGATTCCGCTCACGACGGAGGAGCCCTTTAACATCATTACTGTTGACTTTGGAAATTACATTTCACCCTCCACGCAACGCAAACTTGTGAGAAATAGAGACAATCTCATGTGCTTCCAGAGTCAATTTGCTTATTTGAAAAAAAGGCAAGAAAGCCCCGCTCTCGCCAATGACTTTTGAAATGATATTTCAGCGTGCAGGAGAGAGCAGTGTGTTCAGCACGCAAAGTCATTTAGACGACTGTTTATTAGCTGCTTTTTGAGAGTCGATCAGACAGTCTGTGAATGAACTATAAAGGAGACATAATGGCTTCCATAGATCTGTCAGAGGGCCCACAACATTTAAACTCGTTACCAGCATTTTAATTTACTTTTAGACATTTCTTGATGTTATTTTACCACTTCACTTTTGCACAGGTTTTATGTCCCTGTTTTTCCCCTCCTTCCCACAGTTTTATGTTGGCAAGCTGAGAACTCCTTCCAGGGCCTTGTGATTTAGGGTATAAATCAGATTTTATATGGACATTGCTGTTATGACACACAAAAGCTGCTGACGGTCCCGTGCTCACCACAACCATCACTAAGTCAGACTGATATGATGGCATATGACATTACAACAGCAGTGGCATCCTACCCATACAACACATTCACAAACATGTGTACACATACACACAACAAACACAAACACACACACACAAACACAAATACACAAACTATCACGTACACACACACCTAATTAATGCTTGAGAAAACAGCTGTGAAACACTATAAAAGTAACGTCATATTTCTTAGGGACAACATGCCTATCATCTTTGGTGACCTTACCATTAAATGCTCACATAAAGTCTTGACACGTAAACTCTAGGCCCTAGGAAATAACTGTGTGTGTGTGTGTATGTGTGTGCATGCATGCATGTATTGTGTGTGTGTGTGCGTTGTGTGTGTGTGTGTGTCACCGAGTACACCAAATCACCCAGCGACCATCAACCCCTGCTATTCCCCCCGTATCACAGCCATCTTCCTTGATCTTGCATTGTGGGTTTTGCTTGTCTTGTCAGGCTGCTCTGCTATAAAAACATCACAGAGGGAGGAAAAGAGAGAGAGAGAGAGAGAGAAGCGAGCGAGTTCCCCCTCTCTTCTCCTCACGAAGGATGTTTATTTTTGCCACGCTCAGCATGTGTCCTAACCTCTGCGCTCCTGCTCTCCCATCCTCCTTTGCTTGGGGTTAAAGGGGTCCCCTTGTCAAGTGTGTCCCTCTCCTCTCTCCCTTCACAGCCTGCAGACACACAAACACCAAAGGGAGGCAGGGCTATCAGTTAAACAACTAGGACTTCTCTCTCACCGGCTGCCAAAGACAAGTTTCTTTTGTTAGATGCAATATGCAATATTTAGTGTGTGCCTTAATGTTTTTAGAAAGTCATGTTATTTTAAATAATTACTTTATATAATACAAATACATAACAAAGTTAAATCTAGAAATGTGTGGTCTGAAGAAGCAATGCTATGCAAAAAAAAAAAAAATCCTAGACAACCTTCAACTCTATCTATAACAATTTCGTTATATAAACAGTGTGTTAATTTCAAATCCATGGCGAACAAGGAGAATAAATGACTTCTATGACTGTTTTAATTTTGTTGTCAGAATAACTTGATGATGATTAAATATGATTATGACTCCATAATGATACGCATATGTGTACATATGTGTGTGATATATGCACATATGCACTGAGATGTTTTCCTTATCGTGATACAATGGCAATCATTAAATTCCCTCGGACTAAATTCTGAGGCTGTTAAATACAAAAATGTAAGCACTGTTTGAAAAGCATCTATGCGTTCATTTTCACAGTGACCATGTGCTTGACGCATAGCATTACCCTTAGGTCTCCTATCAAATGAGGCCATGTATAAATACTCCTAATTACAGCGGGCCACTTTGATTCCAGAGGGCTGGTCCAGAGTTTAATTATTTTTGGCTCTTCTTTGTGAAATTTGGCTGCATGTGTCCCTGGTGTGGATCCCACTATGAAACGCAAGAAGCCTTGGAGAGGAGAGAGAGAAAGGGAGAGAGACAGAGAGAGAGAGGGGGGGGGGGGGGAGGGGGGGGGGTGATGAGACCTGGAGAGACAGAGATAGAATGAAATAGACGACAGAGGAAAAGAGGCAGACAGGCACGGAAGGATGGAAGGAGAGCGACAGAAAGAGAGAGAGAGAGAGAGAAAGAGATATCCTCCCTTACTGATTCCCCAGCGCAGCTCTGCATGATCCAGAAACACCAGATAAGGAGCCTGATAGTAGGCTTTGGGTCATCCGAGTAAAAGCTGGAGAGCGTGCTCCTCTTGAAAGGTCACCAAAGCCACAGGAATGTTCCAATGGGCCTTCGTGAAAGAACCCAAAGAACACATTTAGCTTGGCCGCTCACACACACCTGAGCACACACACATTTTGAGGATAAGGAGGCTGCTTTTTCGCCAATGTGTCATACTGTCTCACCGCCCGCGGGGGAATGTTGCACGCCAGCAGAGGCACCCACGCAAAGCGCTCTCGTATTTACTGAGTGTTTTATGTTCTGCGCGACGCTGCGGTCACATGCCTATGTGGAAATCACAATAAAAGCTGAACTGACTCAACTTGCTTGACTTGAAGTGACATGATCGCATTAAAGGAAAGCCAGTAATGACCAATATCTAGCTGACTGACAAACTAATCTGCCGGTATAATAAATATGTTTTTAATTGGGTGGTGACTGGATGAGGTCTCAATCCAACATCCTTTTTTATGAGGGAAACATAAACATGAAACCTCAGACGGTGACAAAGCATAGGTTCTTGGATTAGAACAAGGTGGTGCTCTTGGTTTAGAACCAAAGACTGTAGAGTGCTCCGCTCCGCTCTAGTATCTTTGGTTAGAACTAGGCGGTACTGAACTGTAGGTGGCGCTGCGCTCTCCAGTCTTTGGATACCACAGTGGCTCATGTTGCTCATGTCATGGCAACGTTAGTAGCTGCTTTGAGTCAACAGCTCACTGGAAGTGGAAGAAATAAGCAGGAAGCTCCTAATATGGTGTACTATTCTCTAACCAATTCCACCTACAACCATTCCACCCGCTTTTTAAGATAAGGTTTAAAAAAAAAAAAAAATCCAGACGGAAATATGAGTGTTACAACAGCACCATTGTGTGCATGTAAACACAATAAAAGAAAGAAGAAAAGCAGTTCAAGATAACGAAAGATAAAAATCAGTTGTCGCATCAGAACAGGGGGAAGTGAGGGGAAGTGTTGATGGGCATTGGTCATTGGTTTCCAATACCGTTTAATTTAATCGTTTACATCATTTCCTCTAAGGTAATTCTCAGACTTAGGCTAGATAGCGGACCGAACAAGTTGGCCCTCTAGAACAAGCCCATGTCGGGGCAAGGAGTTCTGATCATATCTTAGCATCAAGGCCAAATTTCCAATACGCTCAAACTATTAAGAGAACCACAGACGTCTGTGCATGAAAAGTTTTCTTTTCTTCGTCTCCCTAAGCGACTTTCTTTCTTTCTCTCTCTCTCCGTTGTGCGTGAGTGTGTATCCCTAAGCGACTTTCTTTCTTTCTTTCTTTCTCTCTCTTTCTTTCTCCCTATCCGTTGTGCGTGAGTGTGTATGGATTTTCATGGCTTTGGCTAATAAGTTTGCCCCCCCTCCACACACACACACACACACACACACACAGACACACACAGAACCTGCCCAAGCTCTGATGTTTGAAAAAGAAAGAAAGAAAAAAAAACGGAAGAGAAACCCAAATCGCAGTCTGTTGATTTTCTCCATATTTTCCACTTTTCCCATGAAAACCAATGAGTTGCGGTGGTGCGTTTGCCCGCGGCCAAAGGTGTTAACAGATTAGCTCTGATAGAGCCACTGACCCACAGAGTGCCTGGGGAGTCTCGGACTGCTCTTAATTATTTACAGTTGTCAGGCCTGTTTGCTGTGCACCAGCCAGTGCCTTTCAGTGGGCCAATAGGAGCGCAGGCAGTCAGAGTGAAGTGAAGGAGCGTGGGATTTGGAGTTTTTGGAGGAAAATATTTTGAGGATACGGAGAGGAAAGATGCGTCCTTCTGGTTTGATGAGCATCAGGGATCACACACATGGACAGACGCATGCACAAACACGCACACACACACTCAACACACACACAAAGGTGGTCGGTACCGGGTGGTCGCGATCTGCTCGGACCCATAATGAAGTCTTTGTCTGGCAGAGGGAGGCTTTGGCGAGCTCTCTGACTTCTCTGTAAGGATCATTGCCTCGCACAGTGTTTCTCAGGGCTGGAGGAGGGTCACATTGTGCAAGAGTCTGACAGAAACAGGCGAGCCAGTTTAAACAAATAGCCCAACATCCCTAAGCTATCAAACACACACACACACACACACACACACACACACACACACACAGACATACAAATACACACACCAAAATCAAATAAAAAAATATACATACTGCGCCAAGTTGCCAACTGTGAGGTATTTGAACACACACACACACACCCACACACACACACTTCATCCTGGAGATATCAAACAAACATTTAAGTAGCCTGGCAGTTTGAGTTGGTTCTCCTGTTTCCCCCCTTGTCTTTGTTCTGTAATGTTGTTGTTCCTCGACTCTCTAAGTCTGACAGGAAGTCCGCCTCTCTGGGTCTCTATCTGAAAAAATATCAGATCAGAGGCAGCTTTGAGGCTGCAAGTTTTTGACCAGTAGACTCAGCTTTTCTGAGTGTTTACACGGGTTGGTTGTTATTAGCTTGGACCTTCCAAGTCTGAGCAGATTGCGGGTATTGGCCTTGAAAACACGTCTGCGATTACTGGCTGTGCTGATGCCGACATTCCAGCCGTTTCCAGAAATTTCTCAACGTCCCATCGAGGCCTGGCTGTTTTTAAGGCGGCCTTGTTATCTTGATTTTTTTTTTCCTTTCCTTTTTTTGAACATCCACTAATCAAATGCTCAAGCCCAACTACATGTACACCACAAAAGGAACACACGCTTAGAGCTTTTTTTCAGTTCTATACATTGGACTAGAATTAAAAAGGGAATAAAAAACGGTTTCCCTATTCTCTCTCAGATGTGTGAGCCAAAATCGGAGACTCTAAAAGGTAAATACACTGATAATTGGCACTGGTCTTCCTTTCCCTACATCTGTGCAAGCAAAAGGTGCTAAAAGATTTTTGGTTGGGGGGTGGGGGCACTTGTGATGAATCCGTCAACGCAGGGGGATCAAGTGGAGAGCCTGTGGCGTCGCGGTTTTAGGAGGCTGGGGTGGGTTAGGAGGTTTGGGGGAGGGGGGGGGCGGTGTCGAGGGTGGGAGGTGAGGAGGGGGCAAGTTCCCGGGGAGTTCTCGGTTACTCGGGTGCAGGGCACGTGCGGAGGAAAGGCGTGCTCGCCCAGAGAACATGCGGCATTGGGTTTCACCTCTCCGCAGTGCTGCGGTCTCTCAGCGGAGATGCCCCAGGCTGCCGAACCTTGTTCCAGACCTGGCCCTTTGGCTCAGGCACAGAAGCTTCTGGATTCAGAACACTTATGGAGAGTTAATTCTCCCTGAGACAGACAGAGAGAGAGAGCGAGCAAGAGAGACCATCAAGAATATCCGCTATATATAACGATCACAAGATTGCGTTTTTGTCCAAATATCTTGACTGTTTTACCAAGTCATTCATTTAGCCACACTACTGCAGTACCGTTGAAAATGTGCCTGGTTTGTCTATTTTTTGTATGTTAGGTGTGTTTGAAGTACTGAAGTACTATCCAGCTGTGAACACACTGAACATTATAAGCTGAACAGACAGACTTTGAGAGCAGACTATGCTCTGCACAGCAGGCTATATACAGCAACCAGGTTATATTGCTAATAACTAAGGGTGAAATCAGCAGAGAGATAGCGGTTTAAGAACAAGAGATTAAAGCACAACAGCAACTCATTTCATTTCAGAAATAGCTGAATTTACTGACTGAATCAGTCGCCGATTTGATGAATTTAATGCATATGGTCTTTATTGTTAAAATAAATAAAATAAAATATTTTCTATAAGTCTCTTTATTATAAAAATAATACATTGTGTTAGTTTGCTAGTTGTGGTCGTGGAGTTAGAAGAATAGGAAGTGGAAGACTGAGTGACCGCCTTTCATCCTGTTCATACAGCCCCCTGGGGGGGCAAGCAAGACCAAAAAAGATCATCATCGCTGGAGGTATTGGCTTTAAAATTACACCGCACACACACAAACACATTAGGTCATAGTTATCTGACAAGACATCTGCATCACCCCCTTACGGGAGAATAAAAAAAAAAAACGAAACAAGTGGAGCATCTGCACAGCTATGCAAACACAGTCAATCACTGGCAAATTAAAGTGTGTGTGTGTGTGTCTGTGTTCGTTCTGTGTTTTGGGAAAGGAAGTTTTTTTTTTTTTCCCCGAGTGTGTGTGAATGTGTGTGGCCAGTCAGTGTAGCGATGAGGACACAATGACTTTCACACACACCCTGTTGCGTGACTGTTCTCTGGCTGTGGAACCTCATCGGTCCTGACAGTTCCTGGGTGCGATTTAGCTGCAGGTGTAGCCTTTCTTAACCCCTTTTGTATATCTGTGTTGTGTGTTTGTGTGCATGGATGAAAATGCATATATGTGTGTTTGTGAGAATAAGAATGTTTGTGAATGTGTGTGTGAGTGCGTGTGTGTCTGTGTGTGAGAACACATGCAACCACGTGTCTCAACTGCTCTCAAACTGCTTTGTCTTTCTTTGAGTGGGTGTGTGTGTGTGTGTGTGTGTGTGTGTGTGTGTGAGTGTGACTCCACTCCGGAGGCGTGATGTGGGACACTGCTTGGCCTGTCACAGCTCCCTCGTCTCATCTGCTGCTTGGCCTCCACAGAGACTCCGCGGGCGTTTCCATTCACGGAATACCAGCGGACCCTGAGATCTAGGAACACGTCCGTCCTCCGGCCCCTTACGGTCACATGATCCACCGGCTCAGTCTGCACTGGCCGCCACAGAAAAGCCACGACGCAGACGCCACCATGCAGAGAAACCCAGTTAATTATGACGGAATGCTCACGACGTCAGCTGAATGTTACAGTTCTGCAAATACAGCTGAGGCCAACACACGCACACACACACGGATGTGACTCAGTGGGATCAAATAAGGCAATGTGAGGTTGGAAGCTGACCATTTAACAATATACAACTTGCCTAAGGCTATGTTTAACCCATTCAACTTGCTCTACCAATTAGACTTAAATGCAGTGAAGAGTTTCAATATGTCAGACCCTGACGTTATTATGAAACTGAAATGGGACATTTGCAGAAAGACTTTTTTCCCCCTTTTTTCTCAGAGTAATAATTTTCCAGTCTGGCGTACCTTCAAGTCATCCACAGAGGTGAGATTTAATGTTCTGTCCTAAGAGATTCGAGCAATAACCCTCCGTTTCGTCTAGTTGAAAGAAAAACAATTTGTTGAATCTGACAAGAGATAAATCTATATTATAGCCTTGCAATTGTTTTTGTAGTTGAAATATTTATCTCCTCAAAATAAAGCCTAATCAGGGAATAGAATAGGTGACTACCACATTCACTGGTCTATGGTATATTATATTTCCATCAATTGAGTGAAGCTCGTCCAATTACCACAATATGATGGGAGACTCAATCCAAACCACTGGCTATTAATTATGGCCACAGGCCATACACATTTAAAGTCCTTGGCTTCAAAAAACTAACATTTGAGTATGTGCTGTAAAATAAGATCATTGTTTTAAGAGCAGAAGAATGATGTGTGGATGAAATTAGAGACATTTCTTTTGATTTCACTGATGACAGTAACACTTACAATCAATTCTGAGATGTCGTAATTAGCCATTCACACAGTAGGACAGAGAGGTCCGCTGGGGAGATGACCATCTTTGATTAGGAGCCACTTATGCAGGGAACATAATGGGCTTTAAAAATGTGGAGTGCAACTCAGTACAAAAGAGTAGTCTACATTAAGCAGCAGGGTCCACTCTTCCACAATTTGGATCAATCAGAAATACCAAATTATGTCTTATGTCTTATTATGTTTGTGTCTCTGTGATTTCTGTAACCATTATACAAGTGTCTAGAGTGAATTTACTTGTTAAATTAATGAAGATGACGATCATTGAATGTTTTTTATGGTTATTGATTATTTATCTATTAATCTATGTCGCTAACAATAGGCCTGGCTTGCAAAACACAGGCAAAAACAGAACTACTTTAAACCTTTAAATGGTAGCACAAATTATAGGCCCCTCAGGCAGCAATGTATATCAGTAATGCAGGATTTGGCCAGTTTTTGTTTGGCCAATACTAAATATGATGTGGTGGCAGTGGTAGCTTAGCGGTTAAGGAACCCGGCCCTGAACAATTGATAGTTGACAAAATGTAAGTCCACCACAGGGGGAATGGGGAACATATTTCAATTCCTTTGTATGTCTTGTACATGTGAAGAAATTGACAAATAAAGTACTACTACTAGTACTACTATTAATACATAATTTTTGGTTACATTTGTTGATGTAATTTAACAAATCTTATCAAGGAGAAATTAACCATAACCCATACATACAAGAAATGTTTTTGAAAATACTTGACAAGAGAGCTAAACATTATCGGTTCAAATATTAAGACGCAGACAGCATTTCATTGCATTTGCTTTTTCTGCAACATTTCATACAAAAAAAAACACAAACTCTCTTATTCATTACAATGCTGTTCTTGCATAAAAGCCATTTTCTCTGCTCTCCCAATGCACCAGGGAGAATATGCATTCCTCATCTTTGAGCTGAGCCAAAGTTGAGTGCTGCACCCATCTCTTTCCAGCATAAATGAGATCTTCCTCTCAAATCAAATCTTGATGTGTTATAGCTCTGAATGGCATTCGACAGTAATTTTCACACTTAAACAATGTCCTAAAACAATGTCCACTTTTTCAAAACTCTTCATACAGTGTGCTTTTACCAACACACATCTGAGCACCCCAGTTAATATTTGCTGCAAAATGCACTACAGCAACCAAAACTCTTCACACACACACACACACACACACCACACACACACACACACAGATGTGAATCTATTTTACAAGTAAGTGAGTATTTCAATATCAATATTTACTGTATGTACCTCTGGTCATAGAAAAGGCATCACAAATCTCTCCACTGCACAGAAAGAAGGAAAGGAAATAAAAAAAACATAAATTGTGGAGCTCAGACACTCTGTACATCTCCAGGCTAATCCACCCTGTCCACTGCATTAGGCCAAAGATTCTCATCGACATCACACCTGATGTCATCACTTGCCACACACCTTAGGAAGAAACATTTTAAGTGCCTTATCCAGCCTTGTATGTGTTCATGTTCCTACACTCAGCACCTCATTGCGTCAAGAGGTGACATTTGGTCATGTGGGTGGTGGTCATAGACTCTCACAGAAAAAAAAATCTTCTATAGGATGAGTCAGGTGGCAAAAATAATCCCATCATCCTAGGATGGCTGGTAAACCAGGTGGTAAGTTGACATGTGTGGTGAAAGGTCACATTGTCCCAAACAATGACAAATGTGGGAACATTCATTCTCTCTTGCTTCCTTGCTGCTACAAGGCCTTCAGAAAGTTCATCCAGGAGCGTAATGAGGCATGCTGTGTTGTAAGGCCCAATGAGAACTCCATGCAGCTGGAGACCATCAGCAAATATTACTGTGCACATGGTGATGTCCCAACCCCACCCCCCGGCACATCTATAGTTGCCCTTCTACCAATAACATTTCTTTCCATTCTACTTGTTTTCGCCAAGTTGAACCCAGCCTCTTCCACATAGATGAAATCATGCTGGGTTTCATTTGCTTCCAGCTACACGACTCTCTTCAGAAAAAAAAAACAAGAAAATATGTAGTGAGTCACAATCTGCATTGTTTAGCCCTTGAGTATGACAGTATACATTGTGTAAAGACAATGAAGTGAAAATGCATGTGTGTGTGTGCACACTATGTTCTTCCATCTCACCTGGGCAGCAGAGCAGACATCTGCTTCATTGGGACAGCGTGCTTTTTTAAGATTCTTGAAATAGCTGTGGTGCTGACATTGTCAATATTCGGCCATTGTTTTTGTTTTTATGTTTTGACAAATATCCCTAAGCTTAATATCGTTGTCAGAAATGACCATGTACACTATAGCTTCCTCCAGTTGTGGTGTAAATATTCTTGCTTTCCCCCTGGAAGGAGGTATTTGCTATGTCCAAGTTGTGGAAAAACTAATTGACATGTAAGGGTCAATTTTACCTACATAGTTTTCTCTCTGTAAAAAAGTCAGTGCTTCTACATTGTGTACACAGATTACAGTACTGTAGCTACCTTCAGTTCCAACATTGTAAATACTAGTTAGTACCTGTTATTAGTGCCAGGAAATCCTGATAACTGATGCAACTGTGGATCCAGGTGAGTTAGGTTGGACCCTCAGCCCTCTTCTAAGACGTCTTGCTTGTCTTTCTTGCCTTTCTGCATCCATTTTCACACACCCTCACGCCCACAGGAAGCAAATTTGAACCCTAAGATGGCTCCTTTTGTATGTGTGGCAATGAGGTGCAAGCCAATACAACTGAATAGGCCTTCAGCTGTACAAATATAAACATTGACCATTTATATAAACATAAATTATGACCAGGTGTGTCTTTTTTGCAGCCTTACCCTGTTTAGGTGCTTCAAAATATGTACACAACCGTACCATGTGCTACCTTGTCCCCTGTTCCTTGTATACCTGTGGTACCCTGTTCTTGCATTGTGGTTCACTGTAAAAAGGATCCCATGACTTCTGTATTTTTGATAGGATATGACTTGAGTATGTGCAGATTTACTGTAGCAAGCAAAGTGCTAAAGAAATATGTTTCAATACTGACATACTTTGTGCATACAACTTCTATATATAGGTGGGAACTAGCCATTACTGGACTACTATAATTACCAAATAAAGAAAAAAAACAAACAGACAAGGCTTTCTTTTGCAATCTGAAAGCTGAATAAATATATAGCTATCTCTCAAGTATATCATTTCATTTTGTGGCAAATGCAACATGATTCAATGTATGACATTTCATTTATTTTAGATTTTGACCTTTAAGTTAACTAATTTGATAGCAGTATCTAAATGTCTGCAAATTAGCTGCATTTGTGCATAATTGTGTGGGTGGTTAACACTGACTCGAAGAAGTATCCATGAATTTCAGATGAAGTGGTGATTGAAAGCATTTGTGTAAAAACAACAAAAGAGAACTCTCTTTGGGTTTCGTAGTCTCCGGTTTGTGTGAAAGTGTTAAGTATTTTGAAAAAGTAGACACTGCAATGAGACAAGTGTGACAATGATCAGCAAAAACTGTAATGTGCTTCGTCCCACCCATCTGACTGACAGGATGTGACTGAGCTCGACAGACTGCTGTTGGCAGAACAATATCAAAGTCCCTAGTCACAGGAATATTCACAGAGAGAGAGAGAGGAAGCCAGTACAATAAGAGAGCCTCCTCTAATGCACATGGGTCTGCATTCCTCTCGTTAAATGTGTGTTTGTGTGTGTGTATGTGTGTGTTTGTGTGTTTGTACTCTGCATGCATACTCTCTCTCCCTTTTTACATCCATGCATCAGTCACTCGCACAGACCAGTGTTTATGTCCTGTTGACGTGTCCCCTCTGCTCGCTCCTCTGTCATCTGGGTGCTCGGGAGCGGGGCCTAAAAAAAGGCCCGAGCCGATTATGCTCGTGTTTCTCTCCAGAGCCGCAGACCAATATGACGTGTTTTAAAATACATAAATGCAGCCCTGCGCCAGAGAACGAGAGAGAGAGGCGAAACCTTATGTGTGTGTGCGTTGCCTGCCTGAGTTGAGCCTATGTGGCAGAACACAGGCTCTCTGCTGCCACCAAGCGTCTGCTCACCACACACTTACACACATTATAAAAAAACTCCACTTAGGGTAAAGGGATCGGTTTCATAGGATATCAGATTTCATTTTGGTTTGTATGTTTTTGTGTGAAGGACAGGAAGACACGCTCGGTTATGGTGCGATAACACCTGGAGGTGTGTAACTGGTTTTGCAGAGCTCCTCGAGCTCCTCATTCATTCTGCTGACACCATTGTTTCAGGCCACCGCATCCTTTAACTCACTCTCCAGGAAATTTACGTCTTTCATCATATGTCCAGTGAGAGGGAATTTTTTCATTTTTGCGGGTGGAGGGGTGGGGTAGTGGTTGGGGGTGTTGGTGTGTAATGCGAAAGACGAAGAGATTTTTTTTTTGTCTAAATGTGTCTGCGTGGAGGTATGTGGAGAGCTGGAGATAGGGCTGGCCCATGAGGCCCCAAGACAAAGGGAAACGATAACACAGCCAAACAAAGATATGCAGTGGCTCTCGTTAATGTAAATGCAACCCCTCAAAAAGTCACATAAACTGGCAAGTCTAGACAAGTCGTCTCTGAACACCAAAAAAGAAATGCAAAGAATCTATAGAGTCATTTGTAACTCTAATCTGTACAATTTGTGATAGTGCTTCACTTTGACAGTGGGGATACAGACTTGACACAAATAGGCCACATTGAACTCCCATAACAGCCTATGATGAAGCCAAGGTCTATTGTGGACCTATTAGGTAGTTTGCAGCAGAATGATGAGACTTGCCAAAATGAAATGTCAAATTTGAAAGCTGTCCAAAGCTTTGTTTCCATCGGATCTGATTTTTGAGTGGCAGGCTAAACCTATTGCTGCAAGGTTCAGGATTACTAGTAGACAAAAACAAGTTTAAAAAAGAACCTCCCAAAAGATATTGGGTCAATGCTGCTTTTAGAAATCTTCTAAACACTTTACGGTCCAGTTGTAAATTGTAGGTTTCATTTCTACAGGAAATTAACTGTAATAAAACAGAATGCCTTTTCGTTGGGTTTTTATAACATTCAGTCTTTTACATGACATGTATTTATCTTTTTAACTTTCTGTTTCAATTCTGTAATATAATTTTTTAAACTCATATATTACATATTTAGTGGCAAATGTTTACAAAGTGCAGAACTGTCCTAATATTTTATCACTACTTTTTTGAACAAAAAATGCTCAACACATTTATTTATTTGTTCCCTTGTTTTATTTCATTCATTCTAGGTTTGGTGTGTGAATGGAAAATTTCCTTTGAAAATGTGAATTTCTTGAGGCGTTCATATTCCATTAATAAAATAAATATAAACATTGCAGATTGAAAAACTATCCTGATTTAAATAACTACAAAGGCTATCAGCTCAGAACTGACAAATGCTTGGAACAACCTGCCTGCACACGGTTAGGCAGGCAGATGCTGGGAAGGATGCAACAAATATTAATATAATGTTTGGTTCATTTGCTTGCTTTTTTGTTGTGTTGTAAATATGTATTTGTCATACATATAACAACTATTAAAAATTCAAGATTTATTGTAGTGGTATAAGAGATTACAATAGCTATTTATTGTATATTCTTTTGTAAAATTGTATAATTTTTTCTGATTTAAAATTTAATTGAAATGTAATTTTACTACAATGTATCCTTAGACATTTCCAACAGTGCAAAAACATTGGCACATACTGGCATATATTGTGGTAAACTTAGGCTAAAAGAAGCTTGTGCAAATGATAGAAAGGGGCTGTTAGAAAAGTTAAGAAGAGGAGAGGAAGCATCACACTCTCTCATGATGCAAGTGCCAATCCTTCTGCGTGACGGACAGTACATCTTGCACTCTTCACATCCGAGCCCCGACATCCAGAGGTCACCCCAGGAATGTGCTGAGGGGCATGTAACTCTCCTTATCGTGTGTGTGTGGGTGTGTATGTGTGTGTGTGTGTGTGCGTGTAAGAGAGTAATGGTATTTTTTACAGGGCCTTAATACTCTTCATAGATCCAAGGAAAATGACCTCACATTTGATATGAGGACTCAGACCAGCTCAAGAAAAGTACACTGTAGCTTAGCTGGATACTACACTAATAAGTCTGTCAGACAGGTATCACTGTCAGTTATCAGTCTTAGGCAAGTATCTCACTAGGCTCAAAAGGATTAACCTTTGAACCGTAACCTACAACCTCCAGCTTGCCCAGAGGTCATGAGAGAGGTCGTAATGGACAGCCACAGCCTGAGATAGAGAGATTGACGACTGTATACGGATGAGGAACAGAAAGATGTATTGATTTTTTTTTTTTTTCCTGGCACTATGATACAGGGACAAACATTCATTGATCCATGACTGCTTGCTCTTCTTATTGCTATCAATGAGTGGCAGCCAATACTACTGAGGTCATATTACTTCCACAATGGACTTGGTGACAAGGAACTGTTACTAGTGATAAGCTGGGATGGGTCGTACTTTTTATTTTTATTGACCATCAAAAAAAAAAAATGTTTTCCCATCTGTTAACACACTAGTAAAATATTAGAGCTTCTTTTTTCATCACCAACTCAAGCGGAGAGCCAAAAGCGGAGGTGAAACGTTACTCGAAATCAATGACAGAACTAGAGACTCCCGACATCTCTTTTGATCAGTGGACTTTTGGTAACGTGGCCTGCTGATCTGTGTACTGTGGTTTGATTACAGAAATCCAAGGAGTCTGACACCGGAGCCTATCTGATTTCTGACAGGACAAAGGCGCAGTTAACACAGTTACTCACACCCTCCCGAGGCGTCACCTCTTGCTTTCAGCGCAAACAAGCTGTCTCAGAGTCTCTCTTTTCCCCCCTCATTCATTCACACCTTTGGCAGAATCAGTTACGCCTACTTAAGCCTTCTGTCAGCACGGAGGAGAATCCTCAAGCGTCTTAAACATACACACATAAACACGCACGCACGCACACACACACACACACACACACACACTTGTCAGCAGCTTATTGTTTCAAAGGAACAGAAGCCTGTGAGGAGGACGGGTAGAGAAAAAAAAAAACACACACACAATCTTCTCACGTCGCTTCCTTCCTCCTGACTCATCATGTTCCAACATAACGCTCGAGAGCAGATCATCTCAGCCCTCTCTCTCTCTGTCTCCCTTGATATCATGCCTCTGATGAAAGTATCCATTCCCAACCTCTGATCACAGATTATCCCAAACTTCACAGTGACAACATGCAGGTAAGTAAAACACCAGTTAAACACCCCCCCCTCTCCCCCACAACTCACTGGCAGCTTCAACAACATCCAAGCCGAGGGCCCACACGCAGTATTCAATAAACACCCATCAAAGTTACCCCAGGTGCAATAAAATGATGTTTGCCTGTGAACACACAGAAAGATTAAGGTCTCATGAGGGGGACCAAAAAGCCCCTCAACTAACACCCAATCCTGCTACTTTAGCCGCCATTTATTTTTCCTCAAGGCAAGAGAAGGGAGCTGTGGACAGAACCCACCACCGCCATTCTGCTGAGTCAGTCTCTCGTTCGACTGCAAATATTTAATCTAGAAAACGATTAACATTTTTGTCTGGGTCTAATTTCCTCCCGTGTAATGAGTGTAATGAGGACTGCACCTTCATGCCGCTTCACGACACAGCCTTTTGGGTACAGTGTACACACCAAAGGTCACCCAAAGGAACCCAGTCGATATCCAGCAAACTACATTGTGCTAACCCCAGCATCGAGGCTAAGATGAACTTCACATGCGGTGTGGTCGGGTTTTATCACACCATGGTGGGCCAACATACCGTATCTAGTTGCAAGATGAACAGCAAACATTACGCCTGATATTGGTTTAGCATATGCTACTCTCTCCACAATCCCGGCAGGTCACAGGAACTTAATTGAATCTCCAGACTGAAATAGCTGTAGTGTGTGTGTGTGTGGGGGGGGGGGATGGGGGGGGGGAAATAAGGGAAAATACCAAAGCCTGCCTACTGCTGAGTGTCACAACAGTACTGCAGTGATTCTGAGATAAGCGTCAGCTGTCAGACAATGACTCAAAATCATATCAAAAGTCGCTAATTGACAGTCGTTAAGTACTTCCACACGAATGCAACTGTGAAATTATGTCCTGAAATGTCCCCTTGGCCCTGCCTGTCCTATTACACGTAGCACGCAAATGAAGCACATGCATTAGTGTAACGTTTCCACTTCAAAGGCACAGGGATATATCATCTTCGTCAGTCCTGGGCAGGTTGCCCTCCAACTGTGCAACCCCCATTCCCATCCCATCCCCTGCCCCCAATACCCACTAGGCCACCCTCCCCTCCTCCAACTCCCACCCCCTACCCTCTGATGTGGACTGCTTTGACTTTGAAAGTTTGAATGCAGAAGAGGTCATTCTGCATATATGTCACAGTCTCCTGTTTCAGCCCATGGTCCAAGGTCGAGAGGCTGCTGTCCTGTCCACAAACACTACATCAACATGACACAGTGAAGGAAAAAAAAAAAACATCGTGAAGTCATACACTCTAACAATAGAAGCTCTGGGCCAATAGGCTGGTGTGAAATCAGTAAATCTGTCTTAGGTAAAAAAACTGCGAAGGAGATTGAAGGAGCACAGAGTGAAAAGTAAAGCATGTCAAATAATAGAGAAGAGGAATAATAATAGGAGGACAGTAGAAATGACAGGAGGAAAGATATTCCCTCCTCCTTTAGATAGAAAAAGGACAGTAATTTATCCACTTCAATTCTGCACAAGCAAGATCAGAGCATATACTTGAATCTGTCTCCACCTAGTGGCTATTCTTGTTGCCTCAGTGTAATGGAGACAATTTGGCATCCATTAGGCTACTTGTGAATGTTTGTGAGTTGGCTTTGAAATAAATTGGTGGTAGCAACTATGTGCCACAGCCACTGCTCCCCAAAAGCTGCTGTTTCTCTAACAGCCAAATGCTGTGACACTGCATTTGCAGATGCAGACAACGCAAGATGTTGAGTCTAAGAAGTACAAATTGGGGCAGCCATGGCCTGCTGGCTAGGGCTTCGTGCTTGTAACCAGGGGTTGCCGGTTTGATCCCCGACCTGTGGACCAGGGCTGAAATGCCCTTAAGCAAGGTACCTAACCCCTCACTGCTCCCTGGGTGGCGCTACCAGGCAGCCAACTGCTCCGGGTGAGTGTATACTTCACTTCACTGTGTGCTGAGTTGTGATGTGTTAATGGGTCCGTGTCATTTTGCAGGTATGGCAAAGAATGTGGTCTATGCCTTTAGGAAGTTGTTTAAAGGTGCCCTGCCACACAAAATAGTTTTAGCTGTTGTTTTTAAAATATGATAGGTCTGTATGAGTTTGTGTTATATGGTGCATGTGAAAATGTAATGCTATGCTATCTGCAATAGCCAATGAAAAGAAATAATCTGAGAATTCAGTCAGTTATATGTGGAATTCACAAACTCCTGACTTATTTTTGTTTTCTAAGAAGCCTTGTTTGTGGGCTGATGTTGTAGAGGTAACACTCTTCTAGGATAATGTGGGTGTGGTTTTGGGGCTCATTGTGTGGTTGTTGGGGGTTTTAAGTCATAGTGAACGCTACACTATGTAGGTATGTTTTTACAGGGTGACCAGCCGACCCTGATTTCTGGGGTCAGTTTTGTCCCTGATTTTTGAAGCTAAACATTACTTATTTTATGATATGGACTGTAAATAGGAGTGTCCCAGGTTTCCAAGGAAATTTCAGGAAAATGTCCCTGATTTTCATCTCAAAGGTCTGGTCTTATTTTAGAAGCTAATGAAGATTCAACAGCTCTCGCAAGTTTGTCAGTTATTAAATTATGCTTTATGGATCTTCAGTGTTGATGCAGCACATCTTAGGAATAGCACAGCATATCTTAGGACATGAGCTTGGATCAGAAGTATCTTTGACTCCTCTTAAATCTTCAGTTAAAACATATTTTTACCGACTTGTTTCAATAGCCTCTGACATTGTAGTGATCTTCGATGGTCTTCTGTGATGTTTGTACTTTGTCCTGTCTATGTGTGATGGTATTCTTTGGGTTTACTTGTTTTGATTTTGAAGACACAAATGTTAAATTGTGCTATGTCGTACTCACTGGCGTGATCAAGAAAGAGGGACAGGAAGAACTCAAAAGTCAAAGAAAGATAAAACAAAGTGCACTCCAGTTTTAGAGTTATTTTAGTAACACTTTCTATGAAAACCATATCTTTAGCGCATTATGAGCGCATTCATAACAAACTATAATGCGCATCATAATTACTCAAAATGCATTATGACTACACTCATAATGCTTCATGATGCATTATATCAACAGTTATAAATAACTATAAATCTAGCTTATAATTGCTTAAAGCACACACTGACAGCTTATGATCCCACATGGAACATTATAGCAACTTATGAGCCCTTACAACAGTTGATCATCCAGGTGTGTGCATAGAGGGGTATTAGTAGTCATAATGTATTATAAGCCCCATCAGCCAGCCTGTAGTTTATAACCAGTCATGAACACTCATAACACCCTTGGATTTACAAGGCATTATAAGCTAGATTTATAGTTATTTATAACTGTTGATATAATGCATCATGAAGCATTATAAGTGTAGTCATAATGCATTTTGAGTAATTATGATGCGCATTATAGTTTGTTATGAATGCGCTGATAATGCGCTATAGATATGGTCTTCATAGAAAGTGTTACCATTATTTTTTATATTTTTGAGCAAGGCAAATAAAGGCTGACACTTGGTCTTTGTCTGGGTTCAGTCATCAGTCAATTAACAAGAATATATAAGAGCTTTCAATCATCCAGTGGTTGCTAGTTGCATAGCTTCCAGCCAATGGATGATGTTAAATACCAGTGTCACACTCACTCATTTGTGCTCTTAAACATATATATCATATCAAAGGCACTAAATTCCACACAATAAATATAACAATGTCAATACTGCTATGACTAAGATACATATTTATACTAGACCATATTACAACAAGAATATTTTTATTTCAAAGAATTGGTAAGAAGTCCACTTCATCATTTAGCCCCAGAAGCTTAGTTGCCTGTAAAGTTACAATCCAAAATGTCTCTCTGCAGTTTTTGATCCTGTCTCCTCTTTCGTGATATGGGATTGATTGTGTGAAATGGGGCTCCTATGTCCCGCCTCCTCATAGTGGACAGACATTGGATAGCTTCGATTTTTCGTGCAGATTGCGGTCTTATGTTCAATTTTTAAGTTTCCTTTTGGCTCTCCCCAATATAGAAGTGGTCACAAGGGCATTCAAGGCAATAGACCATACATTTTGTGTTGCAGTTGACAGAGTGATTCATTTTGTATGTTTTTTGGTTGAATATATCCACAAAAAGGTTGGCTCTGGAGATATTTTCACAGTGGTAACAATGTCTGCACAGGTAAGTGCCCTTTGGTTTCTGGAGCCAACAGGTTTTTAAAGACAAGGTAGCTATGGCCTGTATGGTGGGTGCTGTCCTGGAAGTGAGAGAAGGACAGTCAGGAAATAGTCCTTGAAATGTTGGATCTCAGTGTAATATATGGCAATTTCTTTCAATTATGTTACATATTTGAGGGTATTGTTTACCATAATTGGTAACGAAATAAACACTTGAATTGTTTATTCAAGTTATCCACTGATTTCACCTAATATCATGTGTATAAAAGCATACTCATTGCTTGCACTCCATGAGATGATACCACATCATTGTTTTGAATGCTTTACCAAACTCAATAAACAAAATAAAAAAGGTAGCTGACATGCTATACATAGTCATTAAAAAGAAACTGAGGGATCACACTATCAACCAGTTATGGCTTTGAAATTGCAGCCATCAACCAGCCCAAGTTATTGGAATCTCATGATTACTCTACGGGGACACACTGTGAATGCATCAGAAGGATCCTGCGCCATAACAACTATTTGCCTTGTTTGCTTGGCTTCCATCGGGCCTGTACGTTTTCTGTTTTAATCCCCCTGCCTCTTTGATCTTTATCACACACCACTTCATTTTATATTTATATATAATGGAAACACACAAAAAAATTGGAGTTAAGAAACTTTATCGTCAGAAGCAAGAAGTTGGTTTGTCAAAAAATAACTTTTAAGTCTCAAGGAGGCAGCTCTGGCTTTGCTCCCAAAAGGTTCTCCTGCAAGAGAAAGAGAAACACATAAGTTATAATAAACAAATACAATACAAATTTGCTCATTTTCTTAGATTTGCTAATCTTTTCTATTTGAGGCAACCAGAATACAGTGCTAGCATACTCTTTAAATAAAACAGACAGTTGCACACATCCCAATACATGTATGTTACAAGAACCAGAAATTGGTCAAAAACAATGAATTGCTAAGTGGGCTTGCCATTCAAGTCTCTCCAACAAACACACACTGCAAACTAGCCTCATTGTTGTAAATGTTTTACAATTCAATATTTTACAATACAATCAGTGGTTCTCTGATAGAAAGAAAAGCCCATGTAATCTCATTTGTAATCTCTTTGAACCCGAGGTCTGTTTTGGGGGTAATTTCTCTCTCAGGTCTTATCACAGGCTTTACATCCTCAGGCATGAAAAACTACCTTTCTGCCAAAGTGCTTGTGTCTGTCAGTATGACTTGACAATTTGGCCACTTCTGGTGGTATTGTTAATAGGCCGTCTTCGATCAGGAGTTGAAGTCACCTGGTGGCTTGTGATAAGTGACATCATCATGAATTGCCTGTAGCTCATTTCACAGTTTTTGTTCAAGAACAGATATGTCTTAAACAGCTGCCTTTTCTGTAACTAAATCCATCCTTTTGTCCCAAAACTCCAGAATAATGCATGGTCAAGGACACTGAAAGGTTAAAGTCTCTCACCACAGCAAAAAGTGGTGACCTTATAATGTACAATCTGCTACTGTGGTATTAGAACCTGTTTACATGTAACAGGATATCTCTAAAAACGCATATTTATTTAAACGGTTGCACCTGTCATTTTAAATGTAAACGAAGGTTTCAGACTTTGAAAACTCCGGCCAAAGTGGAGATCTCTGAAAACTCTGGCTTCAAGACACCATAGTCTACCTCCACATAGTTCAGGACTAGGTCTCAAACGCTAAAACCCTGGTACACAGTCCAGTCCAGAATCCAGTGGAAATATTGTTGTGTATTTCAGCAGACCAACTGCCATGTTTATACGTTTGAAAGCGTATTATTGTGTGCTCTCTTCCTTCTGGGGGTAAGACGTGAGGTGGGTCGTTGCTTGCCTGACTTTTGTTTTCCTGCTCGAAGACACTAACTCGGCCAGTGATGACAGGGAAGGAAAGTAACTGAAGACAAATAGAATAGCAGTAGTCGACAAGTGTGCTAGTGATAAGCAAAAAGGAACTACACAAAAATGCATTAAGACAACGGATGGATTTGTCCACAGGGAGAGAAAAAAGGTAGCCTGGTGGACTGGACTCTTTAACTTCGCTACGCTTTTTGTACAAAGTCTGGACGCTGCATATGTTAACTTCGCTATAGGTGGGCACGTCGTTTAAGCTGTTCACCAATTGGCTGCTAAGTAATCAAGGAAACCGAAGCCTTTGAAGAGTACACAGACCAAATGAAATCTTGAGTAGAGGTAGCTACTAGCGCTAACCTGTCTACGAAACGGAACAGTAGATGTAATTTTGATTGCTCGTTTACACGTAGCTGGATATCTAAAAACAATGCATAGTATAAATTTAACATCATTTACACGTAAACGGAGGTTCAGTCACTGGAAACAGCTACCTTTGAAAATGAATGCCTTGTCCACACGAAGCCGGGTATCTGATAAAACGAATATATTTTTCTACGATTTGGCCTGTCATCCATACATAACCGCAGGATTATCTCCTTTAAAACGGAGCATTTGAAAAACTCCGACCAAAGTGAAGATTTGGAAAAACTCCTGTTTGGTGTTTCAGTGTGGGTATCAATTTTACATTTTTAAATGTCACTAACTGCGACAATTGATGCGTAACATGCGCCCTTGTTTATGTCAGACAATTGACAGCATGAATCAACTGAGAAGCCTGTTACTTCTTGCCCTGGTACAGGCGCTTTATGCTTGTTAATTTTTAAAAACACAGCTACTGCTTCGACACTTAAAAGCATTTCCACCTCTTTATCGGTCCATACGAACGAGCATCCTGGCGCAATCTTTCATGTTTTGCGGAAATTACGACAAGAAGAGGAGCTCTCTGACTGGACAGATTTTGTCTTACTGCCAACTACTGGTCTGGTATGCTTACGGCTGCACTCAGGAGCGAAATTCAGCAGTTTTGTGTGGATGTGAATATATTTAAAACAGTCGTATGTGGACCTAAGAGTTTTTAAAAAACGAAGGACAGCAAATGTGCGTTTGTAAAAATACCCGCCTACGTGTGTACATGGCCTAGATCTTGTGGTGAAGGACATGCATTTGCAGTCACTGACAGGGGGGCAAAGGCACTCTGCTCTGTGTTGGTAGCAACAGTGCTGGGCTCAAAAGTGAAGACTGGAGCTTGCACAATGGTAGATGATGTCTGCTTTTTAATGAGCCACCTGTGCATGGATTTTGTTGGTGTTGCCTGACCACAGGAAAAGTATATTGTATATCAACCCATATTGATATACAACCCATTTTGTTGCTTGAATTCACAGAGTGCTGTCGGTAGAAATAGAAACGAAAAAAAAAAAACCACAATGTAGACCGAATTTGCCAACACTAACTAGAAGGGGCACAAAACCTCATTAGCTATAGCAAGTTATTAGCAAGTTATTCTGGGACTTTACGTCTGCCATGCACAGAGCCCACTGTAGGGCAATTTTTTGATCAACCCAATGCAGTGCAGGAGCATGAGAGGAAGAAACCGTCGTGAATTTGACACCCATGGGCGTGGGCAGAGCGGAGACCAACTGCAGTCCTGGAGCGGACAGTGCTGGAGCGTGCAGGAAAATCATCATCTTCTGAAGTTCACACACCTTCTGTTGCCTACTCTTCCCTAGTGGAGAACTTCCCCTCACACAGCCTTCCTCAGGACCTGTAGGAGTTGGCTGGCCAGTCTTTGTACTCTGGTTCCTCTAACCAGTCATTGTTCTCAAGAAACTGATAAGTAAAAGGAAACTTGCTGGGTCCTTTGTGGCTTGAAAACCTTGAAAATTTACTTGATCCTCAGGAGGAGACAACACAGCAAGGTAGCACTGGAACAGGAACATGATGATATTCAGTAGCTGGGTTTCCATCCAACTAGTTGATGAACATATAAGTTATGCAAACAAGAAATCCTCGGTTGGAACGCCTCCAAATTTGCATCGGTCCCCTAATGCAAACGTAAATTTTATTCACTCCAGGGGGGGTGGATTAACTCTTGATGCAAATAACGCAAATAGCAATTAAGGTCCATGGAAACAGTTTAACTTGCATATGCTTTTTTTGTGTTTCTGTCCATAGACGTTGATCCCACAGCTGGTTGGAACACGTCACTTGATTAACCCAATTTTTTATTTGCATTGCTCACTTGATGGAAACGATACAGGCACAATTATTCTACAGCCAAATTTTTGTTAATGCGAAGATAAAATGAGAATAAGTTGAATGGAAACCCAGCTATTGACAAAGAACAGAACAGAACTACAGTAATGAGACACAGGTGGGCAAGAAACAAGGTACAACCAGAGGCAGGTGAATGTGAGACAGCTACTGATTAGGAACAGGTGAGGGCTGGAGACAAGAAGCTGGCAAACCAAGATGACTAAAAACAGGTGAAAATTTGCTGTTTCACAAATGGCATGCTGCTCTAAACCGCAGACAACAAAAGCTGGGGATGTGATTTTGTGTTATTTGCCTAAACTGCCCACTCACATTAAGTCGTTTACTGAAATAATGGCTCTTTTTTGTAAAATAAGCAAATTTTTAATAAAATTAGCACACATCTTCTCAAGCGCCTTGCTAATTGGCTGAGGCTAACCAGCTAAATTCTAACCCCCCGGGTTAGCCTGCCGGATCGCCTCCACAGTGCTTTGGGAAGCTCGTTGGTTGTAGATGCTGCAAAGGCACACGGAGGACTTGCTGAGCCTCAGCTCGGCATACCCCAGAGCAGCCAAAATCTGCACTGCTGGACTCAGGGCATAGGACAGCCTAGTCAGACGCTAGAGCTGGGGTTCTAGGCTGGCAATGAACTGCCTGATAGTTCATCTGGCTAGCCTCTATTTGGAAATAATTGCAGCACCAGAGCAAACCTCCAATGGGCTGTAGTGCTTACGTTTCCTCATCTGATTCACACACATGGGCCCTCTGCCTATATGGAAGAACATATCAAACTAATTATCTGTTATGACTGGGGAAGGGGATGATTGAGGTTAGATCATGTGTAGGTTTCCCAGTTTCTAACTTTCCCAGATCTAACTCACATTGAGTGTGTTTACGTGCAGTTTTTTTCCCGATCGGATTTAAGTCTCATTAAATATTCCACTTGAACCATTCAGTCCACGTTTACGTGTTTCAAAGCATTTAATCCAATCGTCATCTTTTGACATGTGCAGTGGCTTCTTACGTTATCCGTTTGTTCACATCCATCTGACGTCCCTTAGCACCCCCTTAGCCTACTGCCAGTCGTGGATTAAAAGATGTTCATAAATTGGCCTATGTCACGCAACAACTGAAGGCCGGAAGTGGGGATATGGTTCTTCCGGTTAGCTGTTTACAATGGCAGATCCCAATAGATACTGCTGGACCAAGTCTCTCCGCAACCTCCCTGTAGTCACCAACCAGTGCTGTAACTCTGTAATTTTTAATAGCGCTCTGCATACATATTTTGTGCATGTTTCCCTTTAGAGGTTCACAAGCTGTCAAAGTATCAAGAGCCTTGGTACTAGATTCTAGCTCAAACAAGCAAGCAGCAAGACAAAAATGATTCACTACATCACTTTCGTAGTTTCTTTTTGTAATTATCACCTGAATATAGTGGGCTACAATTTGAGTCAAACAAGACATTATCCAATAAACAATTATACTTTCATGATCACCCTCAATTCATAGCTAAGGTGACGTTAGCATGCTAGCTATTGAAATCGCTAACTAAATCCACAAACAGCTAAACTGCTCTGTGACACAACACATTTAATATTCTTTTGTTGATATCGAAGTCAGTTTGTCACACAACACATGGAACACTTGTTTTTAATGGTTTGATAGTCATTCTTTGCTAACACTACCCTCAGATATACCCTACATTAGCATGCTAGCTATCAAAATAGCAGCAGAAAACCCGCCAGCCACAGCCAGGCTACTCTTTCTCCATACTGTTCATCAACTAACATTAGAATGACTTCGTTTAGGAACATAAACTGAAGTCAGTGACTTTCCATGTTTAGAAATTTATTGTGATGAGTAATAGGCATCGTCTCATGTCAACTCAATGGGAACTGCATTGATAGAATATTATTAGCATGTCGGTAATGGAAATGGCTTTGTTTTGCACAGCTGTTGAATAAATGTGATGTTTTGTCTTACTGTTATATATTTTCTTCTTCTTCATGGATACATTACACTGATTCAAAATTTCTGTTCAAATAGTACTAGCCATGGAGAATAGTAGGCACATGCCATCAGCTTACGGTAGGCTACTCGCTTTCCAAGGATGCGCTATCCAATCAGAAAGTTACATAGTGGGGGAGAGCGGGGTAATGTGGGACAACAGGTTATGTGAGACACCCCCTGTATCTTGGCAATGGAATGCATTTGTGGTCATGCAACCATTATTTTTTCAAGCTCCTCCCATTCCACCATTGTCAAAAAGTAGAAGTTGTGCTGGTGCTTAGGTAAGTAAATGTGTTTTTTGCATGTAAAAGTAAATTTTCTTGCTGTGAACTTAATCAACTGTTGTGTCAAAGCAAATAGATTCAGGTTGAAAAAGTTATACCATACATGTTGATGAACTTCCAACATATAAAACCATGTGATTGATGCTAGCTGAAAGTTAGCCAGAATTGCTAGAGGAGATGTTTTTTTCTAAAATGGTGGCTATGGGGGAAAGTGAGACAAATGTGGTGGGGTAAATTGAGACACTGTCTTACTTTACCCCACCATAACACCACAACTTTAGTTTAGTCTTAAATATATTTTATTGTAATATTACATTACATGTGTTTTATTGTGAATATATATACATTATATAAACATTGTAGAACAGCCATTATGCCAAGTAACTACACCAGGAAGACAACCTGGGGCCAAACACCCCTCGCAGAGATGGAGAGTGCAGCCGCTGAGGTCATGCAAGGAAAGAAGTCCTTAAGAAAAGCTGCAAGGGACAGAAATATTGACAAGACAACCCTACAAAGATTCATGAAGAAAAAAGAGAAAGGGGAAGTAAAATCAGTAGCATGGGGTGCAGTAGCTAAGGCAAAGAGAATATTCGCAGATGAGATGGAAGAGGAGCTTGCCAAAGACTTGAAACAGCTAGCTGACCAGTTCCATGGCCTTGCTCCAGTTAAGTGCCGTGAACTGGCATGTGAATTTGCAGAGAGAACAATCCAGGCCTACAACAATATCCCTGTCCCTGCCAATTGGACAGAGAAACAATGTGCAGGTAGGCTAGGGTGCGCAAGAGATCTCATGATTCTGTAGGTTAACTTAGGCCAACTGATCTTGCCACGAAGGTAAATCTCATAATGAATTCTCTACTATTTAGGACGTGAATGGTTTGGCAGCTTCCTAGCACGTCGCCATCTCTCTGTCCAAACTCCGGAGGCAACATCCCTGGGAAGGGCTACAGTCTTCAATAAAACTGCAGTGGGGGAGTTCTTCGAAAATCTGAGTGTTGTGATGGACAGGTGACAGAATTCATTCTTTTGTTACAAATGTTTTATGGAGGCATTACCTGTAAGATTTGGTTTTGATTCTGATAATGTTCTTCTCTTGCCTTTCTTCTGTAACAGGTACACATTCCCTCCACACATGATTTACAATGTGGATGAAACAGGCGTCTTTACCGTTCAAAAGCCACAGCAGGTAAGCTACACATGACTAGAGAGCACCAAACTGATGCTGAGTGGCTTGTGATAATGACCAGCTAGCTATTTGGCAGAATGCCAAAACTAATGCTATTAGTAATGTTGTGAACCTGTGAACTGAATGGACTGAAACAAAATACAATAAATCTTTAGACCAATAGTAGCCTACTGACTGTACATGCCATTGATTCTAAATTTTTTATTTGATTTAGGTTGTGACAGAGAAAGGAAAAAGGCAAGTTGGTTCTATCACATCAGCTAAGAAAGGATAACTGGTGACTGTGGTGTGTGCAGTGAATGCTGTTGGGAATGCCATACCTCCCATGTTTGTCTTCCCCAGAGTTGGACTTAAGGATGACTTCATGATAGGAGCATCTCCAGGAGCCAAAGGTGCCTCCACCAGAACAGGATGGATGAATGAAGACATTTGGCCTGAGTTCCTTGATCACCTGATACAGCACACTAAGTGCACTCCTGACCATCCCATGCTGCTAATCCTTGATAATCTTAAAGCTCACATCTCACTCAAGGCAGTAGAAAAAACAAAGAGCGATGGTATTGTTCTGCTCACCCTTCCACCCCACACATCCCATCACATGCAGCCTCTCGATGTGGCTGTGTATGGCCTGTCCAAGACCATATACAGCCGAGCTCTTGATGGGTGGATGAGATCTAACCAAGGCAAAACAGCCTCCATCTACCAGATTCTAGGACTTGTGAATCAGGCCTTCTTGTCAGTGACACCACGGAATATCACTTCTGGATTCAAGTCCACTGGGATTTTCCCATATAATAGCTCGGTTTTCCCTGAGGAAGCGTTTGCACCATCCATGTTGTCAGACCGGCCAAACCCTGAGCTGCAGCCTGCATCCATTGGTCCATCCACTTCAGATTCAATTCCTCAGAAGAATCCAGGGAAACAAGAAAGTGTGGGAGAGCAACTCTTTACCTTTCCCTGTAACTTTCAGGGCTGGAAAGTAGGCCTTGTTATATGGTGTAAGGCTGATGTTCTAATCCAGGTGGGTCAAGCCCATGTTCTGACCCCCAGACTGTGCACGAGCTATGTTCTGAGTCCCAGACTGTGTACAAGCTGGTTGTGATGGTCCTATGTTCTGAGCTCCAGACTGTGTACAAGCTGGTTCCGATTATGGGCCTATGTTTTGACCCCTACACTGTGCACTAGCTGGTTCTGTTTGTCTTTTGCTCTGATCCCCAGACACTAGTTGGCTCTAAAGCTCCAATGTTCTGACCCTGACACTGAATGTTAATAAAAACATTTTGAATGATATTATGTTGGATTTGATTTACTTTAATTTTAAGTACTTTGGGTTACTTTCAAGTGTTTCCAATCCCCATGATTCTGTTACTAGTCCGACATTAGTTTTGGAATGTGTGGTTGTCAATCTAGCTGTCAGGATTCTAAATGTTAAACCATTATATTGTTATGGTACTTTTAAAGTGGAAAACATACGTGGATCAGCTTACCTCGAACTAGTTCACTTTACCCGGTTAATTTCTGTGGTAAGTCTGAGTTTACCCCTTAGCTGAGGTAAAGTGATACACAAGACCATTTTTTTAAAACAATCATATTTTCATTGCCTTTGTCCTGAAGACATTCTAATCATTTCCATAGTTAGGACACATCCTGAATTCATTGGAAATGTGTAAATTTTACTGATATATAATTTCATCTCGGCTAGAGGGAAGCAAATGTAAAAAATGGCTCACATTACCCCTCTCTCCCCTGCTGTATGTGCGGTACAACACAAGGCCAACTGTGGGTGGAGGCCTTAGAGCGGAGTTCAGTCAGAGAGGGTTGAAGCGGTGCTCAGTATTCAATGATTTTTGGCTCAGTGTTGGAGGCTGCCATTGTTGTTATATGTTGCTTGAAACAACTGGAAGTTCTGATTACCTACTTCGCATTCTGGAAGCAAGAAGTGTGACACAGGCCAATTAACTTTGTGACAAATAAACTCATTAAACTTGACATACAAGGTCTATATTGTGCTCCATTAAGATTATGAGAGAGCAGCTTACATTATCATCACAAATGCGTTCACCCTATTTGCATAGCTAATGTTAACGTTAGCAAGGTATCAGCCAATTAATACCACACTTAGCATCCTATGGAAGTATGTAGGTTACTTTCTAGCATGCTAGCTAGGTTTGTATGGTAAAATAAGCGAAAATACAAACCTTTCTGCGGTCATTTCTATAACTCTGTGGTCTGTAGAGAGAGGGAAATCAGATAGTAAGTTTCCAATCAACAAGTTACTCACCTTGTGTGGGTAAATCCAGTGTTACTGATGGCATGCTTGCCTGAATTGCAAGGATTTCCATTTTTGCCCCTCTGTATTCCATCCTCTCCTATTGCTGTCATCGTTCCTCTCAAGGCTGCCAGTTCCTGCCTGATGTCCTGCAGAGATTTTGAGATTTTGTTTAGATCTAAGGAGCTCCTCACTACTGTTTCTCTTTCTGCTGTCTTTATGGCCAACAACGATGGCTTGCAGAGGATCTCCCAGACAGAGAGGACTCGCAGGACTCAGGAGAGAAGCTTCGCAGCCCGACAGAGCTGTGGCCTTGGATGGGGCCTCTCATCACAGGCAAAAGCATGAGGGGACCCTGTGAAGTTTGTACAGGAGGAAGAGGAGGCCTCTGCAGAGACACAGGAGGAGGGAAGGTCTGTGTGATAGCAGAGGAGAAGGAGGCCTTTTATAGGGTCACAGGCGGAGGAGGAGACCCTTGTGATAATGCAGGAGGATGAGGAGGCGGATTTTCCTGAGGGCAAGATGTTCTTCACAGTAGGGGGGGCCCTGAAGTGCCTCTGCTCCTTAAAATTTCAATGACATTCTCCTCCTCTGCTGTCAGGGGAGGCATGGTACATACTCCTGGTCCTGTCTGCTTTTGTGATCAGCTTTTTGCAGTTTTCCTTCTTTTGCTCACACTGGAAAAGTTAATCCATTTCCCACCAACATCCTCCCAACTCCTGTACCTCTCCGCCTCCTGCACCCAACACTGTGTGCATTGATTGCACCTTGCATCTTTTACACAAACAACCAAGCTCACACTGTAAACAGATGAAGGTCAGAGCAATGCAAACCACTTATTTTGATCAATTTTTTGACAAGAATTGAGATATTTTTTGGAATCCCATACATAGGCAGTTGTTTCTGGTCATGATTCAACTTCATGATTCAAAAAAAAAAATCAAACATGCACTCTCTGCATCGAGAGTGAAGACCTGACCTCCTTTCAGCTGTCACACTCTGACCACTGAATTAAAACCTCTACCAAATGCTTCACATGACTGAGCCCACATACAATTACTGTAAGCTGACTGAATGTGAAAAAAAACTAAAATGTAACAAATAAACAAGAAAGGTGTATCATGAAGAGAAAAGGTGTATCATGAAGAGACCTTAAATGACCACTTACAGTTATTTGTCTTTTGTTGTGTGTCCTGTCCTTTGTCTGTCTTAAATGCTCTACTCTTATGCATATCTGTAATGTTTGTGTACTAAATGTAGCCTGTCTCAAACGTCTCTATATATTTTAAATGTATCACCACTTGATCTATGGTGAAACGTTTTTTCTCACTATATACAGTGTATATGGTTAAAATGACAATAAAACCCATTTGATGTGAATTGGCAAGATAAGCAGGGAATGTGACTGGTGGCAGCAGTAAATTAGGCTTTTAAGGCTGAATGTTTTGTCAATATATTGTCAGTTATTGTCCACAACATAAAATGGAAAATTCAAGCTTCATCAAAATTAGAGGATTTTCTAACAATAAATAATGATTAAACATAGGGCTAAATACGAAAGCACACAAAAGAACATGTGTTTAGGTGTGGTCATAGGAACTCCCAATGTGAATCTTACCAACAGGGTAGATGTTTACATCTGGATATTTAGATCTTTACAAATAGCCTAAGTGAAGTAAACAGTGTTTGTTATGTGGGTTTTACCTTTCAATTATGAAGAATAAAACAAAACTAACCATTTATAACCACATTCTTTCTAGGTCATAGGATGTGGTTTTACCAGATGCAGAGGCAGCCGGTCCTTCAGTTCTCACAGCAGTGAGTTCTTGCTGCCTCTGAAGATTGGTGACATGATGGCAAGCCTCGCAATATCTGATGGATCAATCAAAGCAGAGTCCGCAATAAAGGTAGTATTTCATTCAGTAACTGAATTCATAAAGCACTGACTGTTTGCTGTCTTTATGTAACTTCATTCTTATTTGAATTCTATGTAGGCAATACTGCTAACATAAGGTGTTGAACAAAGTGTCTCATAAGAAATGTGTTGTGTTAAAGTGTATATTTTTGTAATATGTAAAATAATATAATATATATTGCTTGTAATACTTGAATGTTTATTCACAGGTTAACACACTTTTTGACCAAGGTGATCAGAATAGCCCAGGAGCAACAGGAGAGGGTATGTTTAGATAACAAATATTCTGAGCTGCATATCAGCTGGTCCTGATCCGCCTTGCAAGTCTCCTCTATTGAAATGCAATGAAGACATCAGCATATAAATCTTTTTTAAGATACTGATGCTGACCATCACAACATAGACTTGCATATGGTTAAAGTTTAAAGCAAGCGTCTGAACATCAGAGCATCAGAGACATCCCTACCTCTGACAGATGCAAGCATCTTGGCACAAGGGCAAGAAGCAAATATTATTCTCAGCATCATTCTCAGACCTCTGAAATTTTATAGGGTTTTCAAGTAGGCACCACTCTCTATATTGTTATTTAACAAGTAATCTTTGGTACCTACTACCTCAGTGTCTTCCTCAGCAACACTGGCAATGTAGGTATGCATTTGCACTTCATTGCAAGTTTGAACTGCAGAGGAAGGGCCAGACCAAGTGTCAATACTTGTAGTGGGCTGAAAAGGGGGGCTTTTATTTTGAAGACATTTATCTTGGATAGTATTTCATATTAATGTAACATGGTACATGAATGTTTCTTTGGCATTCTTAGATACATTATGAAGTATGTTTATGTATGTATTGGCAGTCAGACATTTTGATATATCCGTATATAATTATATCTGTAAACATTACATTGAAATGCATTTGCAACAATAAGGTTGCAAATGTCTTGCGTGAGTGTCTTGCCCTCACCCATCATGAGAGACTCTTGTGCAACACTTGTAAGTAAAGATCTTTGTGAACCCCAAAGTAACATGACTGATATATTAATATGTACAGATAGAAGGTAGAATTACTCTAAAAGTATTTATAGCTTCAGCTGGTTCCACTACTTTTCTTGGTATACTGTTGTTTTTGTTTGTTTGTTTGTTTGTTTGTTTTTCAAGTGTGTTTAATACTTTTTTCTCTGCTATTCTACCAAGTTTCAATTATGTTCCCTTGCAGCTTCAAATGAAGGAACCCAGCTGATGGACGTCTCTGCCAGAGCCTCTCATCATCCACCTGTGCTGCACACCCTTAGTCAGGTATAAATTGATGTAATCTTTGGTAATCTGGTATAGAGCTAGCACCAGTAGCTGAATGCATACAACAACTTAACAATAATAGTATCACTTTGTTTTACATTGGTTATTTTAAAATGTCACGAGCTTGGTTTATTTTGCAGCTAACATGTCTGCTGGTTCAAAAAGAAGAGGACTCTGATTATGATCATGACAGTAAGACAAACATTGCACAATCGTACAGAGATCACAAAATTAAAATGATCTATCTATGAAGATGATGTTGCTTTCTTACCATATATTGTACGTATGTGCAATGTTTTTCTTCCCAGTCTGTTTTAGTAACTACGTTTTGTATAAGTATGAGGTGAAGGATCACAATAGACAAAAAATATTCACTGTTAAAGAGGATGATGACCCCTGCCTTCGTCAGTGTTTTGGCCCCGCACGTTCTTTCACAATGCATGTCAAGGACATCACTGGCCGTGAAGTCATCACTCTGTTGAGACCAGGTGTCTGTAACTGTTGGAGAACTGAGGTATGGGAGGCGTTATTATTATTACTTGTATTTTTTTTTGTGAAAAAATGTATCAGAGCAAACGAACACTTCTGGCACCCTGGGTAGTTAGATAATGTACTCAGGCAAAAGAAAAATATAATTTCCAGGCAGATTTCTCAGTTGCGGCTGGTTTTATTGTTTTCCAGGTCAGCAAACAAAATTTGTATCTCTCGCGCTGGTAAAAAAAAAAAAACGTGCCCACTTCCCAGGTGCATACAGGTCCTGCCACTTCCTCCTACCTATATCACCCATACCTGTGCACACCACTACCCCCAGGTGTCTAAACCAAAGGTTGCACTTAAAGAATAAGCGAAAGTAAGCAAAAATAAAATAAAGAATACACACATAAAGCAAAGCAATTTACTAAACAAATAACTAGCCAAAAAATATTACCAATATATAAATTACTAATGTCAATGAAATAATAATAATAAACAAATTAATTGACAAACTACCATGATTTAAAGCAAATTAATATAGCTCCAACACTATCTATCCATCCATCCTATGTCCAGTCATGCATACATGTTGCAACAACGTTTTCTTTTTTATTTTCATGTTGTAGATGGAAGTTCAGCGTGCTCCAGGCATTCCTATTGGATATGTTATATCCAACAGTTCTACCATCTGTCCACGACTGACTATTGAAAACGAGAGAAGAGAGCCAGTTCTGAAGATAGCTGGCGAGTCGTGTATGTGGTTTCTCTGCTGTTGCAGTCTCAGTTTTCAGGTAATCCATAGGAAATGGCAGCAGAATAGAATACCCCCAGTTCACATTTCCTAGGCCCGTAATCAGTGAAAGCAAACATGAACAAAGTGTGGCAGGACAAGGAATTTACAATTTTGTGTGTAGGCACAACTGCACTACCTATGGGAGATTCACCCTTAGGACTATTGACACAGTTAACCCTCCTCTAGTGGCAATGCAGGTTTGTCACACTCCATAGGCCTGACAGATACTCAATGAACGTGTAAGGGTTAACGGCCAACAAGATGACTGGTTCCATAGAAGTAATGGCGAGGTGGAGGCGAAGGGGTTGCCACTGCTGAGTGATTACTTCCATCGAACAGGTCACCTCGAAGGCCGTTATCACTTTTATCTCCCATTTGTATTTAGGATATAATTTTGTCTATAACTTTCTTTATATTTAGGAATCATGTGCATGAACTACAGGAAATTACCTATTCTAGCTACTGTTAAGGGGGGAAAGTAAAGCGTGATATATTACTACGGTTGTTATGGTTACCTTTTATAAGCGCATTGATATACAACGGTGATTCAAATGAAATGGCTTGAAATTCTGAAGGGAGTTATTTCATGATAATGACCGCCTCGCACAACATTATCCCGCTTATTACACGGCCACCTTTGTGATAATAGCTTCTGCGAAAAAACGGTAGTCCGTTAGCTTACAGATCAGCTGATTGGTTATGGCTACGCTCTGTTTCACTTTCCCAAACGGTGGTCTGTTAGACTTAGCGGCCCGTTATCAAGAACTATCAGGCCATAGAACATTGGCAAGTCCCACTGAAGTGAATGGATCATTCTTCAGTATTATGAAGAGCTTAGTTAATTCTCACCTCAACAGCCAATCACAAAAGAGAATCCCAAGGGAAATAACATTTATTAACAGTTTTGTATAATTAAACTATTTTTACTTAGAAATAACCACTAAAAAATGAGTGAAGTGCTAAGTGTTGGCTTGTGGTTGCCAAAGAGAGCAACATTTAGCCAGAACAGCCCATTTCAATCATCAGCCTAAATATAGGTTGTATTAAGCTTGTATAATTACATCCGAGCTAATTTTTAATTAATAAAAGTTGAATACATTTTATTTTAACATCAGAGAACAAGGTGCAATACTTCATTTATCTGGTCTATGTCTCATTTAATTTTCAACAGCAATATTTTAGTCAGGTAATTTCTAAACTTTTACTTGTACAAATACAGATAAATCTCTTTTTATACTCCAACAGGTTACTTCACTGGATGGAACCATAATAGGGAACATAACCATTGATGAAATGAGGACTGAATTTCAGCTGCAGTTTCCCCTGGATATGGATGTTACAATGAAGGCTGTCATACTAGGAGCATGTGTTTTCATTGTAATACATTTGTAATATATTAGGTTTTGCATTGAAATGGTTGTGTCTGTTATTGAATTGATTGACCCACAATGAAACTTTTGCTTTGCAGGACCAGATATATTTTGGGGAGATGGAAAGAGGCCTGGTGAGTGTATTCAGAAGAATAAGAAAATTTAAAGACATCCTATGCAAGTTTTTTATATACCTTAAAGGAGAAATCCGGTGTGAATCAATCTGTAGCTCTGTTGTTTGAGGTCAATGAGTACTCATTGTTGTTTGAGGTCAATGAGGTCAATTGAGGTCAATGAGTACTCATTGAGTAAAAGAACCAGACAACTATAAACCTAGTAATTAACCAGCAGCTAATGTTAACTGAATGGGGCATATGAAAATGAAACTGAAAGTAAGTTACCGTGCCCCATTCAGTAAGTGTTGGTAGTCGGTTCAATATCTGGGCATTGTACGCGAGGGTACCGCATCCTACCACTTCTTGGAGCAGATAATTGTATTTCTTATAATGTTCATATTAGGAGTTCATTTATAGCATTGCATTAGCAAGCCGTACCCCCACTAAAAAATCTCCTCTACACCTCTAGTCTATGTTGGGCTATGGCTTGATTCGTACCAGATTTCTCCTTAAACATAGCAGCTTCGAAATCCTTTTGATGGTAAACCTGTAATAGAGAGAATAGTGCACCACTCACTACTGTATCCAAGACTTTTGCAACCACAGTCACTGGGCCTACACACTAAGTCAAGCATTAGCCTTTGTATGACATTGTGTTTATTACCTTGAGAATAAACATTACTTGCAAATATCAAGTCCACATGCATGGCCTTGAATTTAACTGTGGTGTGAAATACAAAAACTCAGCAATTGGAATGGAGAGGGCACATTAGCAACAAAAAAGAAATAAATAAATAAGATGTAGGTTTCCCATCAGAATTCAAGTTTATTACGTGCATATTATCTGTATCAAATTCACACTTTGTTGTTGTGTTGCAGCTATACTGATGGATTGCCTTCAGGATCTACTCCTTTACCCAGAATATTCCAGGATAATTAGGGCTCTGGTGTAAAAAATATTGTCCTTACAGCAATTTTATCACTGTTTAAAAGACAAATCGGATCTCAAATTGAGCTCAATTCTGTATTTTTCTCTATCCAAAGTTTTTTTTTTTAAGGTGAAACCAGAATTCAGAAGATCTGGTCAATGAATCAATTTAAGGGGAAAAACTGAGAGACTAGGGAGTAGTTTCTTACCACATCTTCATGGTTCAGTAGAATCAGTTAGAACTTCTATATCTCCTAATGCTATGTACTCTGAAGTCTATTACTTACTTAAGGCCTACTTGAAATAACAGATCCAGTTGCTCTGTATGAGACAGTGTCACATATGAAAACATCTTCCAGTCATCTTGATGTAATATTAACAAAGTTTCTACTAGAAGTAATGGAATCTGTTGGGTCCTGTTTGCTCTCTATTTTCAATAATTCATTTTTAAAACTGCTTGTGTAAACCCACTGCTAAAGAAATCAGGGCTTGATCTTTCTCTAACTAAAAACTATAGACCTATTTCCAAATAACTGAGAGTTACTGTACTAATGACCTTTTAAGAACAGGTGATGATGGCATTTGCTCTGTCCTTGTACTTCTTGATCTTAGCACAGCCTTTGACACAGTTGATCACAGCATACTGCTGTAAAGACTGAAACATTGGGTGGAAATATCTGGTGTAGCCTTGCAATGTTCTTTGTCTTGCTTGTCAAATAGGAAGCATTGTGTTTCTGTGAACAGTTACATATCTTCATTTCTCCTGTTAAATATGGGGTACCTCAGGGGTCAGTTCTAGGATCAGTTTTATTTTGTTTATACATGCTTCCTCTTGGGCTTCCACTTCTATGCTGATGATATACAGATTTACCTGCCCATTAGTTCCTCTGATCCTGAATCTTTGTGTTTGATTTGACAGCAATTTAAGCATTAAGCGTCACATCACAAAGCTTATACTGTCTTGTTTCTATCACCTCAGAAATATTTCCAAGACTAGACTTCTAGACTAGACTTCTATCTTAATTTTTTAAGACACAGAGACCATTGTACATGCATTCATCTCTTCAGGCCTGGATTACTGCCAGAATTCAGCTGCCAGACTTTTTGCTAAGACAAAGAACTATAGTCACTCCTGTTTTAGCTTTTGGAGCTCTACATGGCCTCTCTCCCAGCTACATATCTGATCACTTAGTACCTTACACACCTGTACGTAATTTAAGATCGTCTGGTAGTGGTTTGATAACAATTCCCGAGGTCAATCTCGAAACTAAAGGAGATAAGGCTTGTAGTATCAGCACACTTAGGTTCTGGAATGATCTGTATGATAAAATCAGGTCAGGCAAGTCAGTATCCCCTTTTAAGTGCCTTGTTAAAACTCATCTTTAGAAGAAAGCTTTTCCTAGTTTTGTTTAAGTTTTATTTCAGAGTTGAGTTAAATTTTCATTTTTATATTAATGTTAAGTTCTAATAGAATAAGTTTAAATCATTAAAATTTTCATTAAATCATTAAATTGCTATATTATTATTTTTCCTTAATTGCTTTGTATAACCTGTATGTTTGTTGTTTGTTTGTTGCTTAATGACCTATACATCTTAATTTTTTCATTAACTTTGATATTGTACAGCACTTTGTAACTTTGTTTTTTTAAAAAGTACTATATAAATGAAGATTATTATTATCTTGAACAGAGACCACAGACCATGATAAGTCAGATATTCTGAGATGCGGTCATTATCGTGGAATAACTCCCAACAGAGTGATTTACATTTACGCATTTAGCAGACGCTTTTATCCAAAGCGACTTGCAACTCATCAACTACCAAGTGTTCAGGGCCAGTCTCCCCTAGAGCAACTTAGGGTTGAGTGCCTTGCTCAAGGGCACAACGCTGGCAGCTGGGATTCGAACCCACAACTTTCCAGGTTACTTGCACACTAGCCAGGTTCCTTAACCACTACACCACCACCGCCAAGTGATGGGAGCCTAATGCCTGTAGAGGGCTTGAATTACTCTGAATGGAGTTATTCCATGATGATGACCGCCTCGCAGAACGTTATCCCGCTTATTACACGGCTACCTATTGAATACATCAATAACAAGACAACGAAGCATGGCCATCATTACTATCATAGTAATTTTAATAATTAAGATGAATAATAGCTTCTGACAAAAACGGTAGTTCATTAACTTACAAATCAGCTGATCGGTTCTGGCTACATTCAGTTTCACTTTCCTTAACAGCGGTTTGTTATACCTAGCAATGGTCCGTTATCGAGAAATATCAGACTGTAGAATGTTGGGAAGGCCCACTGAAGTGAATGGAGCATTTTTCAGCATTATAAAGAGCTGTGTAATAACAATTCATATCAGAATATATTTATTTTCTGGTTAGGATTCGAGTATTTAATGCACACATACCGTAATTTCCCAATTATTAACTGTGGTTAACACGTGGAATTTGCAAAAATGTTAGGTCTTCATCTATGAGGTTAATACATGGGTGAGGACTATATACAGGATTGCATTTCTTTTTATCATTCTACTTGATCTGATCTGATTCTGATTCAATAGGTAATGTTTAGTAAATACAATACATGGTTTTGTATTATTTTTTTTTTAGTTTGCATAAAACACTGACCTGAGGTTTATACACGGCACAGCTTATATTCAGGAAATCACTCTTAATCACTGGAGTCAATAGACCAAACATTTGACCACATATTGTAGGTATTGATTATATGTGACGAAATTTTAATTTAAAATATTATATTACCCATCTTCTTGTGGGACAAAGATAAGACTGCTTTTATTCTAAGATGCCATCTACGTTAGCTTGGAAACAGTCACATCCACCTCTAGTCTGGTCCCCAGACAATAGCTTATCCCGAAAGGCAAAGTTTGTGTGGGACAAAGATAATCATGTTGATATCAGGAATTACTGACAGTGCGCAGCGAGGGAAACAATACAGGTGACCATGGAGAACACGTGAAATTATTAGCCCACACAATTCACACAATCAGGTGACCCCACCAGAATTGATCTCATAACAAGAGCTTCTTGAAGACGCCCTTCCGGTAGTGCTTGAGGTGGTGGCATTGCCAGGCCTTCCTTACATCCTGGAACATGGGAAAAATGACCTGACTCAATTGACAAATCTGGGTTGAGATGGTGCGCTGTCACATTTCAGGAAAAACAGAAAATGGTTGAAACTCAATATTTTGGTTTAACTGCAAGCTAAAGTCATTTACAAATGAAAGATTAGCATGAGAGGGAAAGTTACAACATTTTGAATGGTGGTCTAGGTACAGGTGTCCTGCATTCAACTGCATACATTGAAACATTTAGTAGTTGGACCTAAATGCTAACTTTGTCACTTTTTGTACTAGGTGATGCATTGTTTGTGTCTGTGGCCCCTCTCCCAATGTCACTGCACTGCATTCACCACTAGAGGGCACAACCATCCACATATTCCAACAATGCAGAATTTATTCCATCAAGGAAGACAACAATAACTCAACTTATAGGGCCCTAATGCACAACCAGTTGCATTTGACAGTTGCTAAACTACCACCAGACAAACAAAAAAATCAAGGACTCAAATCAGAAGTAAATAAATGCAGGTAGATTGTCAAAGCTAGAGTGTGGTCCTTTGCACTTTGAGGGAGGCATTAACACTCTCTGCCTAAGGATGCACCACAGCGGTTGAGTGCTGTGAATTTTAAACAGACTTTTGACTGCTCCTCCTTGACATTTATTGAAAGAGGCCCCAAAATGCTACCCTGTCTCTAGGCATAATCAGATAGAGTAGAAATTCCGGTCACATTCACGCTTACAATACCCACCCAACGCCTCACAAATAAAACTGTACTAATGAGCAGTAGCGTCCTCTTTATCTTCAAATTAATCAACTACTCTTAATTGGCTAAAATGGGAACTGAGCTCATATAAAACATGCATAACTACCACTATATCGTACTTATGCACTGAATGAAACATTAGATAGGTTGGCTTACAGAGGGTCAGCCCTCAACCTATCAGATTGGTGAGAATGGTGGGGGGTAGAGAAAGAGAGACCCTCATTGTTTCATCTGACCACAAGATAACCAACTGACCTGGGGGAATTTCCCACCACTTGCTACAGCTGAACAGATTAAACAGACCATAGTAGGGAGCAGTTATCACATTTTTTCGTCTCTCTCGCTCAGGGCTCATGGAAGCACTGAAACTAACCCAGCGTGACGTGATAACCTTTTGCCATAGACGATTCAGTTGGAGATGTGGGTGACTCCCCTGCAGACCTGCTCTTAAGTTTGACTGGTTTGGATTCTTGGGCGTGGGGACTGATCAGAAGTTGGTGACACAGTTGGTCTCCGTGCTCAGACATTCCATGACCTTGAGGCCCCAACCCTAACCCCCAGAGGTCAAGGGTTTTCAGAAAGTGAATTAGATAAAGGTCTGGTTATAACTGAGTGTCAGAACCTCTTGTTGTCTTAAGCTACTTGCTAGTTCATAAATTCTGAGGATACCTTGACCTTAGCGCTTGACCAAAATATCTTAAGCGCACATTTCATAGTCTATAGTCTTTAAAAAAAGTCAGTCAGAGCTGGTCTATGTAGCAATGGTCCATTGTGTATGAGATGGTAAAGTGAACATGGGGAAAGTTCAACGAGGTCACAAGCGTCTACTTAGGATGGACAATTTCACCAACTTCCTGCGTCCCGACATACCCCTGTTGATTATGTCTCTCCCTCTCACTCTTTCTCTTTAACCAAACACACCAACATGCCTGGTGTGGCGCTGACGGCGACACTCGCGTGAATAGTATTATTGTGGCGAGGGAAAGAGAGGTCCTTTTGACACGATTTTTGGAGAGGCCGTCACAAGGTCTCCCAGGGGCCCCATGGCCTCCCAGTGCGACAGGACGTTTAAGGGCCTCACTCGTTCTTAACAGTTTCAGGGCTCTTCCAGGAACAGAACAAATGTCTTATGCTGTTTACCCCTCTTGGCCTGCAACCCTCCCCCTCCCCCCCATCCACACCTCCCAATCCTTTGCATTTGCCCAACCAGACTGCAACATAAGAAGCCTTTTGAGAAACTTGAGTTTTTAAGTTTCAAAATAAAATCACTGTCTGTAATAGCAACAATTAGATTAAAAAAAGACAGCATTCATTTAACAGCAGCCGAGTAAACACGGCCATTTCCTCCCACTTTGCCGGCTGAGATTTACGGATTCCCTAACACAACCCTTTGCTTGTGCATGTCTGTGTGTGCACGCATACATAACGTGTGTGTGTGTGTGTGTGTGTGTGTGTGTGTTTGTGTATGCGTGTCTGCCTGCACAGGGCACTATTTTTAAACCCCTGGAGGTGAAGATGGAGTGAAGGGTTGAACGCGTGGTGCCGTGGAATTTATTCAGCTATGAATGGCACAGAGTCACTCGGGAGCAGGGGGGACCAGAGTCTCTCTCTCTCTCTCTCTCAAACTCACACAGACACACACACACATGTGCACACTGCAGTGCTTTTAGCATTCATGAAATGTTAATGCTTCTCTCTGCGAGTTTCTGCACTAAATCTGGCTGGAATGCAGCAGCGAAGTTTCAATAACAGAAATCATGTGGCACACACAACCCATTCCCTGAGGACTTTGTGTGTTTGATATATACCATAACTAGGGCAATGACTAAAACTGAAATGATATTTCGCTAGTGTTTACCTTGGAACGCAAATTGTTTTTTAAAGTTTATTTTGGTCTTTATGCATTTAAAAAATGTGACAGTGAATGAGAACACTGACGAGTGCCGCAAAGCGAGTGATGAGAGAGAGAGATGAGGTGGGATTAGGAAATGATCACAGGTCAGGGTCAGGCTTGAACCCAGGTCCCTATGGTCACTTGAACCTGGACGTGGTATGGACACTGCAGTCATTAGCTCCACAGGACCCCCCAAAGAGCGTTAATTTTTTTACGTAAACTATTTTTCTAAATTCACAAGCTTTCATTAACAGCTAAGTGTTTAACTGCTCATGTTTTCTTCGTTGCCTTTATCACTCAGCTTACTTGGATCACTGATATCCAGCTGTCCCATAATGCACTCTTTGAGTTGCCATTATGAGACCTGAATACATGGCCTCCATCCATTCATCCCTGTCATTTTAACAGTTTCCTTACAGTAGCCATGCCACATCTTCCATGCTAACATGTGTAGATCTCACAGTTTCCTTTCAAATCAGGTTTGTATTATTTGTCAATACTGACAATTTGTTAAGGAACCTGGCTAGCATGCTAGTAGCCTGGAAAATTGAAAATTGTAGGTTCCAATCCCAGCTGCCACCGTTGTGCCCTTGAGCAAGGCACTTAGCCCTAGGTTGCTCTAAGGGAGACTGGCCCTGATGTAACTGATAGCTGACAAATGTAAGTCGCTTTGGATAAAAGCGTCTGCTAAATGCATAAATGTAAATGTAAATGTGAAAATCACATCTCAAGATGCATTTTGGTCATGTTTACACGTGTGCTGTAAAACAAGGCATGAGTCTCAGGCAGTATGACTTACAGAAGTGAGGCGGTGAGGAAATAAAGATGAGACAAGCTCTGCTGCACTCCACTAGATACACAGGCACAGCAGCTAGCTAAAGGCTGCTACTGTATTACTCAGTGCAAACAGCTTCTGGTTGCCATCTATTGGCTGCTGTAGAGTTGAAGGGCTCGTGAAAACAATAATGCACAAAAAACAGTCTTCAGTTATCCACGCATTGTGTCACTTTTTTATGTCTTTTTTCAAGAGAAAGCGAGGGAGCTCTGAAGGTAAAGCCACGTAGAGTCTTATGTAATCAAACTTAAATAACTGGCCTTAAACAGGACACCCGTTGGTAGAGGCAGTAAACCCTCACCCACCAACGATAGCTCAGCACTCTTCCCTACCAAAGACCCCCTGTGCTGGAATGTGTTGCCAAGCAAGCAGACAACTGGCCATTAATCCACAGGAGCGTTAATTAAGGATGATTGTTTCGGAGAGACGCATTCGGGGTTTTCAAATAATACTCCGTCTAATGGCAGTTAGAGTACCACAGGCCTTTTTTTATAAAACAATTTGGCAATGAGTGCCATCTGGCCCCCTGATGGCTTTAGCGGTAAATCCCCTCTCACAGGGGTTAACCAGCATGGTACACACAGTGTTAACAGATGGGGGTGTGTTGCCCCTTTAGCAACTACCACCCGTCCATCCAGTTGTTTTTATCCTTCTTTAATCAATCTTAACCACATGGGGATATAATGTCGTTCATGCGGGTAATGCATATGGCATAGGGACAAGTTTCTCATTTCTGTATGAAGTGAGACCTCCTGCCTTCTCCCCCTTTGTCTTGGCATTAGGCTGGGTAAGAGGAGAGAGAGAGAGAGAGAGAGAGAGAGAGAGAGAGAAAGTGAATTGTAGCACATGCCATTTCACCCGCTACTTAAAAAAAAACACGTCTGTGGAATGACAGCAGCAGTATTACTGTGCATTTTACCCTCCGGCTGACAACAGCACAAAAGTCCAAGCCAAGTGATATGAATCAGTGTGTAACCGTCAATAAATAACAGAGGCTGACTTTTTGTAGTCTGGAGAAATTGAAAAAAGCCTTTGATGGGTGGAGTGAAAGAGTATGCTGAAACATATTTTAGACCAAGACACCTGAATTCCCAGGACTTCCCAGGCCATCTGTCAGTGTTTGAAACACACTGGCAGTTTCATTTATAATTCAGAAGTGGCATGATCTACAGGAATTATCCCCCGTCTCTCAAAACACACTCCTATTTAATGTCGCTAAAACTGTGTATTCACACAAGCCAGTGGACAGTTGCATTGCACTGCATGTGTCGTGCTAACATTTGGAGTGCGTGCATCTAGAGAGAGAAAGAGAGAGAGAGTGAAAGTGAGTTGTAGCACATGTCGAGTTGGACACAAGGACATCCAAACTGGGCATGCTCCAAGGCAGACATTCCTTCAGAGTCGCGCAGAGACAGATGGTCATTGTGCGGTGGGGTGGGGGACAGGGGTGGTGCTGACGGCTACGGGGGCAGGGTGGGGTGGGGTTAGGGCGCTTAGGGGGCAGGGAGTGCACTGGATAGCCATGCCTTACAGCCCTACAGGATCTTACATCATTTACGAGAAACAGAGATTCTGGCATCAGCTAGGGACATGAAAGCAGAAGTGGGAAGAACCGTAGATAACTCTGCTTCTGCTCTGGAGAAGGTGGCACAATTGTAGGCTGTATGACGGCCATTGGGGTTGAATGCGCCAACATAAATACCCACAATACAGCCAGCCACAGGAAAACAACACCAAAGTAGTTTGTAGAGGACAAAGGGTGTTGCTAAGACAGTGTTGACCAGTAAAACAGGACCCATGAAGGCATATAGCCATGGTTTAATTTATAGCCCCCACTATTGACCCTGCAGACGTGATATCCCTGGATGACAAGGCTGACACACACAGAGACATGTAGAAGAGTTATTTGTCGTCAGACAGACTCATGTTACGTCTCATCGTGGGTGGTTTCCTCCTTAGCTCTCGGGCCTTAATCTATAAGGGGACAGCCATGAACTTGTCTAGGGTGGTTTGGGTGCCCTACTCAGTTGCATTCTATGGATCCATTGCCTTGGTTCTGCCTGTGAGAGTCCTGTAGAGTTCTTGGACCTAACTTCAGGCTCTGAACCTTGTAGAGGTGAGACCCAGGGAGTAGGATAAGGAGAATGGAGGTATTTTTCGATAACCACAGAATACAAACAGGTCATGGTAAGAAATGCTTTTAATGTATATGTGTGTCCAAAACTGGATTTTTCAGCTGAAAGGCTATGCAAAGGATTCATATAGTTCATCCAAGGACACCCTCCAGGCAGATGCTGATCTGTGTTTGCCCAGTGTCTGGGACTACACCTCTTACTGCTCACTGTCTGATGTAGATGAAGTTTTGGGTTTCATCAATGTTGTATGATACAGTCAAATCGCTTGAGAAAGAGCAAGAATTTCTAGAACAGTATTGTTTGTTTTTCACAGATGAAAAACACAGAATGTTTATTTAGATGAAAGAATTTAAATCTGGTTTAGTGGTCCAGCAGATTTCAGATTTCGTCAAAGTTCTTGCTGGGAAACGAGATGAGGAGAAGGGTTTGAGTCGAGGCACGGCACCATGGCACGATGGGAAAGCTGTGGAATAAATAAATAAACACGAAAGCTGAAACTGTAGAAAAATTCAGGTCTTTGGAGGTAGAGAAACGCTGGTTCAGTTTTCTTTAACGATTATCACAGTAATTCAGGACAGCTATTGTTAGCTTTTTTGGTGTGTTATCTTCATCATTCCTCTACAGTCTCTCTAAATGTTGTGTAATGATCTCTTTTGTTAGTTTGCCAGACATCATGGCATGTTAAGATAAAGACGGATTAAGAGCATTTAGGAATATGCATGCAAAGTGTGTTTTGTCTGAGGGCATCCTGTGTATACTGAGTGTGTGTGTGTGTGTGTGCGTGTGTGCGTGTGTGTGCGTGCCGGGGGGGGGGGGGGGGTAAGCATCCAGTGTGAGGCCTGTGATAGAGGCGCAGCTATATTTAGAGCTGTGCTCCAAAGAGCACCCCAGCCTACCCCAGCCACATTGAGCAAGGCAAGTGCAGGCTTGTCTGCGGCTCACCACCACTCAGTGCTGCTGCTGCTGCTGCTGTGCTGCGGCCAGGCTTTCCAGAGAAGAGCAAAGCACAAGCAACGAACGAACACACAGGCAGGATTTGTCCCTTGTTTTTCTTTCTTTCCTATACCGTGGCTGTGGCGTTAGCGCGTCCTTCTGCTGTGTTTAGAGGTTGCGGTTGAATGTTGTTGTTGTTGTCATCGGTACTGTCCTGAAGTTCCCTTCGTTCTTATTGGCCGGGCAGCCTGGTGGTCATCCCTGTCTTGTGAACCAATCAGCACTCGGGGAAGGGAATGACGCTCTGGCCAACAAAACCTGGAGGTGACCCTGCTTCCTGCACAGTGACAGGGATAAATATGTTCCACTGAAGCTTGCAGTTTTGTATTGGATCCAGGTGTGTTGGCAGGAAAAGTCTTCATGGAGGCAATTTTTAATCTCAGAGTTAAGCTCACTCAGTGGGTACCATCATAGACACTGCCTGGGGCACTCATGATTACTGAACAGATCAACACAAACTTGTAAAATGGAACCCACATCCGTTATGCCAACTAAAGTTTTATATGATATAAAATATAATTTGAGTATTTGCTGTGAAGGTTACGGTACTCTGTTCATGTTCTCCATTTGCATTTAGCAAATGCTTTTATCTAAAGCGATTTACATTTTTGTTAACTAGCTAGGCCAGTCTCCCCTAGAGCATCTTAGGGTTAAGTGGCTCAAGGGCACAGTGAAGGCAGGCAAGATCCAAACCCATAGCTTTCCAGGCTACGAGCACTCTAGCCAGGTTCCTTAATCGCTATGCTACCACCACCCTTCTTGCCACCTCCACAAACAAACTTGATTTATAGTTTTATATGCAGACCTGTTCATTCTGTGATATGTGTGTATTCTAGATCTTGGCTTATGACATTGTTTAACCCTTTGACCAATTTACTACCTTTATAATTCATTTCTCACTGCATACATTATATAGTATAGGAAATGAGCATAGATAAAAGGCTCTAACAACAACAAGGGCATGACATGTGTTATTAAAATCAGAGATTAAGTATTTATGGTAAAGCATGCATTGCTATGGAATTCAGTTCTTCAGTTCTTCAGGTCTTGCCAATGAACACAGACCATCTGTCAATATTCTTATAATGTATTATGTACCACTCATTATGTACGTATGTATGACACATTATGTACGCAGCTATTGTTGTTTGTGGTTTAAACGATGTACATTACCAGAGCTTACTATCATGATGGAAAATGTCATGGCAGCTGAAATGGGTTGATGGTGTATTTAGAGAGGGGGATGAGGAGGTTGTAGTGAAGAACAAGACAGTGATTAAACCTTCAAAGACCATTCATTTTTTATTTATTTTATTTTTTTGCAGATGTTGCATGTGACAAAATTCTTAGAGTGCCTCTTTTTGGGCTTATTGCTTTTATTTATATAAGAATTTAAGTGAATATTGACAGGAAGTGAGTGGGAGAGAGAGATGGGCTGGGAGTGGGAAATGACTCGGACGTGTGAAATGGCTCAGACTGACAGAGTGAGCAAGATTTAGTACAACGATTGTTTGAGTTTCGATCTAAGATTTAGCTCGACCGATTGTCCCAGTTTAGCTCAGGTATAGACACGTTAGCCACTTGCACCAATGCTCCGCCAGAGCTCTTGCAAATGTGGGCTCTTGGATGTGATGAAAGATCAACATAACCCCAGTCTGTGACACAGTTCCCTATATACTAGTAGCCTACAAAACGTCGATCACACCAAAATCATTTAGCCGCATTCTTGTGCTCATCAAAACACAGAACGACCCCACAGCTACTAAGTATTTATGCACGTACATTTGGGGAGGGGGGTTGCTGAGTACAAGCACCATAGAAGGAGATGGATGGGGTCGAGATGGGAGAGGTGTGTGTGTGTGTGTGTGCAGTGAAATATGCACAGAATATAAACAGGCATGTAGAGAATGGGTTGCAGCGCAGCGCCCCAGACCGTGGAGGTCATGGGATCACTCCCCAGTGCTCCCGCGCACGTTTATTTTCCCCAGGCTAGGACTGATAAAACACAGCTGTCCAAATGGGCCAGCCATGGACGGGGCAGCGCGGCGGGAGGCCGGGGCTGGCTGGATGGCTAGATGGATGGATGGCTGGTTGGCTGGTGAGGGTGTGAATGTGATACTAGTCGGTGGAACCAATGGTCCTCATGGAGCCGTGGCAGACGCTGTGCCACCTTGTCTTGCAGCCAGACGTAGGCTGCTGTCAGGGGAAGCCGATGTGGATGCGCATGTGATCTGATTTGAGACGCACAGCACACAAAAAAGATACAAAAAAACAAAAAAAAAACGGAATAGTGGAAAAAAAGAGATCATTGTTATGGTTATGTAAACAGACAGGCGGGGGGTGGGGGGTGGGTTAATTGAATTGGTCTGAAGAAAAGCTGCAAGTCATCCTGCCTGTGACCCATGTTGTGATTTCACATTGCTACCTCTGTCTCTCGAAGTTCTCTCGAACTTTGCTTTGTTGTCCTCTCAGCCTCTCTTCCCTCTCTCTTAATCATTTACTACGAGGATACTTTGATTGCCAGCATTTTATTTGCAGACACTCTAAGAAATTAATGGAAATGAAAAAAAAACAACCCAATCTCATGAAATGAAACGACGCACCTATCCATATCTGTCTGACATTGGTCGCGGGCCTCTTCTCTCCTGCGCAGCGTCTGAGAAAGTTCTTGAGAAACATCCTGATCCTGCCTGTTTATCAAATAAACGCTCGTCCCTGTTTGTATACCCTGGTCTCAAATGTCAGCCTTATTTATGTACTTGAGGAGTTATTCTTGGTCGGAGTAACAAGGCCTGTGCTTCCTGTCGGGTCAGAACTGATTGAAATGGAGAAGAGGTGGGAGGTAGAGTCATGGGTCTCTCTCATATCTGGGTCACATCAGATGAGGCAGCAGATTGTCCCCCTTCTGATAGAACTGGATCAGTGAGTGCTCACACACACACACACACACACACACACCCAGGAGAATCACTTTGACCGGAGGCGCAGGAGTGAACCAAAAATACACTCCTGCTCCTCTGAAATTTCTTCGATTTTTTGTATTATCAACCTAAGAGGTCTCCGTCATTCAGATCTTCATTTTTTAAGATTTATAAGGATGGATTTTCTATGGTGAATCTTAACTGGTCTCAGTTGCAAGCCGACATAAAGACATGTAGTCAGAATAGAATAACATCAAAACTGCAAATTCTGTGTTCTACCAAGTCTAGATATGTATTCATGAGTTTCTGATTAGTTTTAATTAAGATGCAGCCAATTATTTTGTGTGTTGCAGAATTCCTCATTTAAATTTTCCAAATTTTTCATAGGCACTTAGAAATGACCCTCTCGTGACCCAATGGTTTGGTAATGGGGTTGATGCTGACAGGTCCTCTCATTGTTGGTCAGATAGACAGGAGGAAGACGCCTCCAAGATGAAGCCTCCTGATAGTGGGAGCCTCCCTGTCTGTCTGCCAGTCTGTGTCACCCCCTGTGTCTGTGTCAGGTATTCTTTGCCTCTGTGACTATCTTTCTGGGTCTCTCTGTCTCCTACTTTGTCTGATAGCAGTGTTTGTCATGTGTTTCTGTGTCCCATACTGTTTTTAGTTTCTAGTATAGGCCAATAAAAAGTAATTGCCCCAGCTCGATAAAATCCATCGCCCATTGTTTATGTCTGGGCGTCACTTTGTCACGGAAGTACGGGCATTTGACAAGTGTGGTACAGATAAGAAGCAATACTATTGGCTGAACTTTTGAACTGAGACTGTAAACATCCATACACTGTGAGTCATTTGCATTCGGTGTTAAAGTTCTCTTTAAGCTTTGAGAAAGTTGTGTTGCACGTGCACATGTTCTGTCTCTTTCGCTTCTCTTGCGCTGAGGATGAATGTTCGACTAGAAGGTAGGTGATTCATTTCCGTAAATGTGTTTGTGGTTGTGTCCTTGCATGTGTGGTTGTGTGTGTTTGTGGGGAAAAAAATCCCTTGGCGGCATTTGGCCAATTTTGACATGTCAACCTGAGTTTGATTTGACAGTTGATAGATTGTGTGTGAACTGGTCTCCATGGCGACCTGCCAGTTAGCCTGTTCCTCCATTCCCACTAATCTATGAGAACTGCAACACTATTAGATTTAAAGAAACCGTATCTTTGAGAAGGTCATCTGAGGTCTTCACCATTCGTCAGCAAGTCGACCATGTTCTCCGGTGACTCCCCCATTCCCTTGCTTTCTCACATATCTCACTCACACCACGGAAAACACCCCATTATGGAAGAACGTATTGGATACCACAAATTCTTTAAATTTTAACGGTCTGCGTTAATGGTTTGGGAATACCAAAGAACAAAAGAAAACTGCACATGTTTCAATGGTGTGTGTGACCCTGTATAATGCTGAATGTGGGAAGATGCAGGTCCTGGGTAAATAGTTCTCTCTCCAATTGCTTACACTGGCATAGTCGAAGTTGAATCTTGCTGCGTAAGTATTCTCTGTGTTTAAACACCTCCTTGGTGTTATTGCGGCATGTCAGCTTGACAAGACCCTTCCTTTGAACTATGTTCAAAAAATTGGGAATTTTTACTCAGATTTCACATTGATTTTCCATACAGGCCACATATCTTCCATAATTAAGATCCCTGGAGTAATACTGCAGCCTGAGAACACAAGGTCTCAAGTGCTTCTGACCTTATGTTGTCCTGAGGTATATTTAATTTTTTTGCATTTAGCAGACGCTTTTATCCCAAAACATCCCAAACCAAGAAACTTAAGAATTTACTTCCATTCCTTGTGGTTCTCTTGAAAATGCATCCCTTGTGATTGACAGGCACAGGCGTCACATTGACCACACACACAGGGACTCACTCAGGGAGTCCTTCTCGGACCCTCCCGTCACACACAGACACACACAGACACACACACTCAAACACACACAGTCACACACTCCTCCTGTTGAAGGACTCCCACTCTGTGTGTTTTTAGAGGAATCGTGTAGCCCTGGAGCTCCAGTGCGGGGTGGCCATTATCGGCCCCTGACGGTGTGTTACTGTTACCGATGAGCTACGGGGGAAGGCCGGGGCGCCATGTAATGTGGCCCCAGAGGCTTCTGGGAGGTCAGAGATCACACCACTTCTCAGTCTCCGTTTTCATTCACGCATGACCCTGTCACAGACACACTCTGCCAGTGAGATTGTGTGCACTGGACCAGCTTAGGAATTTCTGTGGTGTAACTCTCTCTCTCTGTGTGTGTGTGCATGTGTGTGTGTGTGAGTAAGTATGTGTGTGTGCGTGTGTGTTTTCTCTATGGTCCTATATAACTGACAAAATGTGTTGTGTGATAGATGATGCTCTGTGTAACCCACTGATCCCAAGCCAGGGAGGTTATGAACAATTTCTGTCTGATTGATTCCTGCAAACCCACACTAGGACATCTACAACTACCCTTATTTGCAACATGTAATCTGAAACAAGTGCAACACACTTTAATGGTAACTCTGAGGGCAACCATCAAGAAGTTAGAGCTCTTCCATTACTCACATAAACCACAGCTCCAAGCAGCTGCTTCACCAACAGTAAAGCAGAAGTTGAATCCAAAAAGTTTTCAGATCCTAAGTATCAGCACCATGTGCTACCTGTTGTTTGTCTGCCTGTTCTAAACTGGGTTTAGAGTATGGCATTCGTGTGATAAAGGTTTGTCAGGAGGATGTACACCTCACTCTTCGCTGACTGATTAATGAAACTGATTCATTCTTACAGACCTTATCACAGATGAAAACCTTTATATTCTTATTTGTACATTATTATTTAATCCTGGGCTATCTGTAAGTGTTTAACCTATGGTTAGATGGCATTTGTGTGCTGTTGTTGCTGCTTCAGACATGAACACTTTCTCCTCGTCTGCCATGTAAAGTTGTAAAGAGTTGCTCTCACTCTATTTGACCTTGTCTGTCTCTAAGGAGAGATATCTTTATTCTTCTCTTCACGCAACATTATCTTCAGGCACTTCACTTCACTTAAGAACGAAAGAGGCTCTTAATACACATCACTCGAGATCCAAACAGGCTGTGATGTGGTCTGAGGTAGCATCAGGAGCAGAATAGACAAAGCTGGCTTCAGAGGCACTGAGGCGTGAAGGCATCCAGACATTTTTACCGCTTTGTCTTACATACCTCTACACGCATGGAAATGGATACCGGTGTGAGATGGAGGGATGTCTGGTTTGCAGGAGAGTGAGAGAGGAGTCAGACCCCTCACCTACACAGCACATAGACCTGAAGTTGATGCTCTTTTCCGTCTGCTTTGTATTAGATCAATCTCTTCCATATTTGGACACAGCAGTTGATGGTTGACGAAGGGTTCTGACGGTGATGGTTTTTTTTATAACAACAGAAGAATGAGCGTGTCTCTGTGTTTCATTCCCCCCAACCCCGCCAACCACTCAGTCCAGACTAAAAAAAAAATGGTCACTTCTGCTGGAAATGACAAGAATATGACATCAGGAATTCCAGCAAAAGTGTAAAAGAAAAAAAAAATAGACATCTGCATTTTTCCAGACTGCAGATATAAATTAGAAGCCAAAGGGGCTAAGAGGCCTCGGAGCCTGGCCAGCCTGAGAGAGAGAGAGAGAGAGAGAGAGAGAGAGACTGGGAGCGAGAGAGAAAAAGAGAGAGAAGTAATTTCATTGAAGGCCCAGCTTCCTTCTTTACCCCCACAGACAGTCTGCGACAGGATTTAAACTAAATGCATTTGGTCGTGGATATTAATATGAAATAAAGCAGCATTATTTTTTTCTTCATATAATGCAGGCCTAAGGGGCTTAGCCAGCCTGACCGCATTGATCAGAATTCCAATTTCATCAAAATTTCATCCTAATCTTTTTACAGCATTGACGGCAGCCAGTGGTCTCGTGACCTTGTATCCCTGTGACCGTGAATGTTTGTGTGTGTGTGTGTGTGTGTGTGTGTGTGTGTGTGTGTGTGTGTGTGTGTGTGTGTGTGTGTGTGTGTGTGTGTGTCTGTATGTGTGTGTGTGCCTGTGTGTTTTTATGTGTGTGTGAGTGTGTGTGTGAGTGTGTGTGTCTTGTGCTCAGGGATACTCATCATCACCATGAGGACAGGTGAAAGGGGTGAAAGGTCATTCGCGTGGCGTCTGCATCATTTCCGTCATTCCTACCAAATGAGCCGTGCCGTGTCTCATCCAGGAAATGGAGAGAGGGGGAAAGTATTTTTATCCCCCTTAGCTAGTGTCCACCAAGTCATTTTCCAGCACCCAGGGGACTCTCTGCTTTTTCACTATCTGCGTGTGCGTGTGTGTGTGAGTGTGTGTGTCTGTGTTTGGATGCTGCAATGTGTTTCTCTCCTTTCATATATTACCATATATTGTTGGCTGCTGGTGTCTCTTCTGAGTCATTGAAGTCACATCAAAAAAAAGGAAAATTGTATCGGCAAGTGAGCCGTATGAGCCATAACCTTACACGTGGACAGCTGTGTGCTATGCAAGTATGCAGTTCATCCATATATTACAGTCTTTCTTGATTGCTAAGAAGAGCTTAATGAGCAGCACATCCAGTTGTGTTAACCCGTTTTCATTGGTTTCATGTATTTTTCATAGTTTTTCAAAACATTTAACAGAGCTTTCTTATTATAAAATTCCCAAACGCCATTGAATTACCAGCTTGAACAACTGGAAATAATCTATTCACAGCCAAAAAGAGATTGTCTGCAGTGCAGACATATGAATTACTAACGTCACTGTGTAAATCTCCTCCTCCGTAATTCTTCATCCCACAATCATTCTTTATGCAAGTAAGATACCACCTTTGCTGTTTGTTATTTGCAAGGATGGGTCAAAGAGGCCAACAGAGTAATTATAAAAAGTATCCATGTTTTGATGTAAAAGTAAGGTCAATGAAAATTGGAAAGTTACTTTAGTATATGAAGTGCACTGTATTGTACAGTATATTTGCCTAGGTGCTTATTATGGGTCTTGCATGTCAATGACAGTTACCACAGACATAGCAAAACCTAAAGCATAATCTGCTAATTTTGAAAGCAAAGTTTTGTGTTGTGATTGATGAGAGTACTTACTGATTTGACTACTGATTGTGTTGTTTGAAGGAAAGAAATGCTTTATGTTTTGTCACCATTAGAGCCTTTTACAAACAAAATGTGTGATTTTGGGCAGAGTGGTCCTGTTTAGGCCATTAACTGATTTGAAAATGTGAATTCTGAAGTGATGGCTGCATCAAAGCAATCAAGAAAAACTGTAATGTCACTGTGTAAATTTCCTTCTCCATAATTCTTCAATCTACAATCATTCTTCATATAAGATGCCACCTTTCTGAAGTGATGGCTGCATCAAAGCAATCAAGATAATCTCTAAAGCAAATATGCATATACATAAAGTCTATTTTCTCGTTTGTGTGTATGAAGGGGATAGAAATACATTAAAAAACATGGATGTTGGTCCTGGCTGGTTCCACCCAGAAAGGGCCCTCTAGCCGTTAGCGTTTCATTGGCTGGAGTTCATTTTAGCATCACATCAAAATCAAAAAACTTTACATGTGAAACACCCAGTACCTCGATTTTGACGTTGTTGTGACTATGTCGGCTCGGAGTATACGCTGTAGACACTGGACCTAACTGAAAATGTAACATTCTGCCTCAACGCCTCCCACTGAGATCGACGTGATTCCTCTGTCCAGTTCTTTTACTGTCTATGGTGTGTATGTGTGTGTGTGTAAAAGCACTGCTCTTTGTTTGATTGTTGATTTAAACTTGTTTGTACTTGTGGGTGTGCATATGCACCTTCATGTTGTTTTCCATTTGGAGGTGAAAAAATAAAAAGAATGGAATTACCAGGACCCAAAAATACATCCATTAGAGCTTTTCTGCACCTGGTCAGAGCAAATAACGCTCCAGCATTAGTCAGACCTAATTGCATTTAATTATGCTCATATCCGCGCACAGGTAATGCTTAACTGAAGTCACTGAGGGCATGTTTTAGTGACCTGACTGAGGTAGAATATCCCTCTCCGTCCTGCATTAGTAAACTGTGTGTTGGATGTGTTGTGATACAAATGTGACTCTGATGTTCCTGTTGTGTTCATGAAGCTGAAGTGAAACAGCATACCTAATTTGTTCAGTTCGAGGGGTTTACAGCAATTGGCAATTTTTGGCACAGAAGAGTCAATAGATATGGCATAACACGATGGAATTCGTTCCAATAATTCACTTTGAAAATGTTTTATTTATAGCTTCATGGCTGTAGTGTGGCTAAATAAATAAATAAATAAATGGCACAAAAAATGATTGTCATCCAGATTCGTGTGGAATCGTTATCATGTCATATTCCCATTGGGCTGCCTTTAGTTTACGTTCCCATGCAAATATCCTTGGAATGAGTCCTGTTAACCTCTCCTCCTCTGACCACCCGTCTCTGAGCTCTGAAGGCCACTCTGTGGACCAAAGGCCTCCATTGAGAGGCCTTTGGAGGAGGGGTGTGGCACGAAGTCCAGACAAGAGCCCTCTCAGTGTCCAGCCAGGGTGAAGCAATCAGAACAGTGGTGGTGGAGGTGGCGGCTGCAGTGGTGGTGGTGGTGGTGTAAGCACTGACGGAGTGTTGTCTCAGAGTTGGCCCACACACAGTGCAGGGGTTTGTCTCGTGCCCGACCCCCTCCCCAGTCACCCTCGGCCACAGTTATTTCCTGGATACAATTTTTTTTTTTTAATTTTTCTTGTCTCATTTAAGTGGCCCAGTATTAAAAAGGCAAATAAATGGAACGCTATCTTTAGCTACCCCGCCTCAACTGTTTATAACTTTCTGTTATGGATATTATCATTTTTTTTCCCTTCTGCCTTCTTGCAAATTTTTGTCCCCCTTCTTTTGGCTCCCCCAGCACCTGACCCAGTTTGCCGATGTTAAATTTATAAACAGCATGGAGCTAGCTGCCTGACATAGCTCCTCAGTGACAAGATTAAGTTATGTGTACATACAGAGACAGCTATGCATGACCAAGTCTGTAAATATGCTGTCTTTTGACCCTGAGTCAAACACACACACAAATATAGTCTATTGATCTTCTCTGTGTACAATATCATTATTGTTTACCGTTAAGTTTACTGACTGTTAAGTTTTCTGACAGACATTTAAAATAGGCTTCAGTCAAGTGCATTGACTGACAACCATAATATTTCAATACAGGAATAAAGAGAAAAAAAAATAGTAATTGGATCCTGTGACCATTCAAACACTCATAAACAGCTCGCAGCCAGTGTGTGTGTAAGAGTGTGTTTGTCTGTGTGTGTTTGTGTGTGTGTGTGTATATGATATGTAAGTGTTTGAATGGTCACAGAATCCAATCACAAGATCTGCTTGCCTTCATGCAGGCCTATACTCATAGTCCTGAATTCTCAATCCAGGTGCCAAATAAAGTTGATTTACTCTGATTTAAATTTAGTATTGTAGGTCCAACTCTGCATTTATCTTCTGGAGGCAAAGTTGTAAGTGTGTGTTGCATCTATTGTTGCAATAGGGTGTGTTGGCAAGTATAAACTTGGCAAGTATAAATCCATGCTTGATAGGGTGCTAGAATTTACAGGATGCTGATGTGTGAGTGTGTGTGTGTGCGTGTGCGTGTGTGTGTGTGTGAGCACGTGCCTGCACGGCTGAGGTCTGTCTGGAACACACACTTGGCCATCCCGGCATTGCTGCACCTCAGCTTGTGATTAGAACCAGCCCAGTTATGAGAGAGGATGATGGAAAACAGAGCAGCTCTCAGCCAGTGTGTGTGTGTGTGTGTGTGTGTGTATGATAGGCACAGTGGTGTGTGTTTATAGGAAAATTCTGTGGTTGCATATAGTATTTATGTGTGTGTGCACACATGCAGGTGTCTTTACATGTGCGAGCCTTAAGGTATATGTCTGGGCACGTGTGTGTATACACGCGCCTCTGAGTATGGGAGCAGTTCTAGTCACTACTTATGGAGTCTAATGTAGATGAATAGCCTACTGGGGTGGGGGAGAGAAAGAGAATGGAATCTAATCTACAGTACATGAAAGGTCTTCCAAGGTTGGGGAGGATGGAATCAGAAGGCTCTGGAGAGTTCCAGTCTCATCCAGACAGACGGGCATGATCAGGAAGGAAGAGACGGGCTGCAGTATCTCCAGTTCTCCTCAGTCCCTCCACAGAACTGGGTCAGAGCACTACAGCATCCTCTATCAGTCTGAACACAGAGAGTTAAGCCCTTGGCCATGGGCGTGTTCTGCGAGGGTGTGTTTAGTAAATATCGATGCAGGCGTAGAAGCACTTTATAGCTTTGAGATCATTTTATTGGTTTATAGTGCGTGTTAAAAGTTGGGGATTGGTTTGTTTGTGTGTGAGTGTGTGTCTGTATATGTGTGTGTGTGTGTGTACGTTTGTGTGCGTGTGTATGTGTGTGTTTGTGTGTGTGAGTGTGTGGGTGTTTGTGTATGTGTGTATGCGTGAGTGTGTGTGTGTGAGTGTGTGTTTAGGTGTGTGTGTGTGTGTGTAAGTGTATGTTTGTAAGTGCACACAGCACGGGTACATTTATTAGTGTTTGTTTACAGTATGCATGTGTGTGCATCCAATAACTTCCACTCTGTGTGGTATTCTGGTCTGACAAGAACCCACACCAAAATAAAAAGTGCTGTGTAGGAATGCGTCTTGCCTCAGACAATCTGGAGGAAAAGCCTTGTCTCAGCATAGAAAACGCTGTGCATGTTGTTATCGTTGCAGCAGTGTGTGTGTGTGTGTGTTTGTGTGTGCATGCACATGTGTGTGTCAATAGTCAGGACAAGTTATGGTGTGGTGAATTTGAGGCAGAATGAAGAAGACTTCATAGTACTACTCTCTCTTCTCTCTCTGTCTGTCTCTCTCAATATAAGTAGGATTCTCTGGCTTAATTTTCTACTTTCGTTTGATTTCTCTATCTCTAATGATCACTCTATGTACCTTTCTCACAACCACACACACACACACACACACACACACACACACACACACACACACACATACACACACATTAGTTTGACAATGAGTGCTCTCTAATTAACGTGCTGTTTTGGGTAGGTTGGTGAGTGCGGACACACAGTGCTGTTTTAATTAGGCTGCAGATTCAGCAGACAAGCCCTGGCAGCCGTCCCGGTCCAACCCAGCAACCCCCTGCACAACCTCCAACCCCCTCTACCCCCCCCCACCCCCCTGCCTCAGCACAACCTCCAAACCACCACCCCCCAGCCCCCCCACCCCCAACCTCAGACCCTCAGCACAACCTCCAACCCCTCCCCACCCCCCACCCCCCACCCCTCACCCTCAGTACAACCTCCAACCCCCACACCCCCACACCCCTGTGTCTCTGCTACCACAGTGGGCGCGGAGACGTGGGCGTTATTGGGAAGAGGGATTTTCCATGCAATGAAACAACTAAGTTTGGCCTTCTTGGGTGGGGCCAAATTCCATCTAACACATGTACAGTAGTCTACATTACCAGACGATGGCACGTCTGTCTGAGGTTCTATTTTTCATATGTAGGGTCTAGTTCTATTTAGGTTTTTGTAATGTCTTTGTTGCCTGTGTGTGTTTGTGTTTATGTGTTTATGTTGTGTGTGTGCGTGCGTGTGTGTGTGTGTGTGCGTGCATGCTCATGAGTGTGTTTAAGTTCCGTGTGTGACATTAAAGTTTCTGGAACCACTTTGGTGAACATTACTCAATCAGTAGTCTGTAGTAGTAGTAATAGTAGTCTGTGAAGTATGTGATATGACAGCTCAGTGATATTAAATCATGCCACGTCCTTTGTGTCAAGCTCTCTCGTCCCGCGTTGCTCTTCTTAGTCCATGATGTAAGCCCTTTCCTCGTTTCCTTCATCCAGAGGCTTGTTTGTCTTGGAGCGCTCCTCAGCATTGATCTCAATCGATTGTCTTTCTTTTTTTTGCTTGTGAGCCTTTTGGGCTCTCTGCCCGGAAGAGCAGAGATGGACACTATCCCTTAATTGGATCTCATTGGAGACAGAGACATATGATTTCACTGCACAGAAGGTCTGCTGCAGGCTTTTATCATGATTGCAGTAGAGTGTAACATCAACCCACATCACAGCCCACTGATGACAACAAGGAGTGCCTTCAGAATGTGAGCTTCATGGGTCCTGAATATTTAAACGTGGACTGGTTCAACATCAGACCCCCATCTTTGGGTGCTGTAACTGTGATTAATGCTTTCATTAATCTCTGGGTTGATGTCCGCATGACCCCCCCACCCCACCCTTACTGTCGGTGGTCAATGAAAATTAAATGAGGCAAAATGAAATGGCCGACTGCTTAATCCACTGAGTGCCTGGGCTGGACCTGACTGGAGTGACTCTGGAGAGGAGACGAGAGAGAGGGGAGGCGAGGAGAGAAGAGAGAGGGGAAGAGGAGAAGAGAAAGATATGGAGAGCAGACAAAGGCAGGAGAGAAGAAACAGGGGAAAGGAGGAGAGGAGAGGAGACAAGAGGAAAGAGTGGAGAGGCAGGGAGAGGAGAAATGTGGAAGGGAAGAGAGCAGAAAAAAGGAGAGTAGATGGAGAGAGGGGCAGATGAAAGGAAAACAGAAGCAGATGACTCTGGAGGCAGGCTGGAGCAGGGGGATCTCCGTGGTTAGAGTGAGGGGGTCTGAGGAGGGGCCTTGGCAGAGGGAGAAGGGTGTGTTTGGGGATCAGCATGTTGTCGGTCTTGCGTCTTTCAAATTTTTAATCTGTCTTTTCTGTCTGTTTGTCAGGTCATCTGTCTATCCATCCATTCATCCAACTCTCTGTTTGACAGTCTCTCTCCATCTCATTTTATCCCACCACTCATCTGTGAGGGATTTCAGCATATCCTGAATTAATTCAAACATTTTCCTGATCTTATAGAACTGACCTTACCAAAAGTCTGTGCGCTACGTAATCTGTTCCTGTAATCCACTTCTTTATGATGTTTTTTTCCCAA
>PYXC01001933.1:2445000-2457500 GCA_015244755.2 Tenualosa ilisha | reverse complement strand
GTGTGCCGCCAATCAGAAAAGGCAACCGGCAAATAAGGTCAATGCAAACAACGCCATCTGTCCGACAGTTTCCCTTAATCCTAATGAGATTCACTTAAAATGAGTGCGCGCAGCAGGGGTATGGTGGGTGAGTGGGTGGAGGGGTGGGTTGGGGCTAGGCAAGGTTAGAGGTGAGGATGGGTGGGGGTCTGGACGGGTGGGGTTGGGGGGGGATTGGAGACTGAGCTCCATCAGGCCTATGTACCTGGGCGTCTGGGTCTGCTGGTGGGGCTGTGAGAAGAACAGGGCAGAAGGGTGGTGCAGTGATGGCTGAAGGAGCCAGGAGCCAAAAATAGAAACATCTGTAGTTGAGCATGGGGTGGGGTGAAGGGTGTGCGTGTGTGTGTGTGTGTGTGTGTGAGTCAAAGTGAGAGGGAATGATGGTATGCATGTGTGTGTGTGTGTGTGTCTGTCAAAGAAAGTGAGAGAGAATGACAGTTTGTTTGTGTGTGTGTGTGTGTGCGTGAGAGAGAGAGAGAGAGAATAAATTAATCACAGAACCAGAGGGAGGAAGGAAAGGGGAATGGAGGTAAGGCAAAATGAAAGAACGAGGGCAACCTCTAGTTCTCTAGTTCATGGACCAGCCAGAGTTACTCAGCCATAAACACAGCACCGTAACCAGAGGGATTAGCACCTACGGAACACACGTGCACACACACACATACACACAAACGCACACACAGATATGTACACACACACACACAGGCATAAATACACACACACACACAGATATGCACACATACACACACGCACACACACACACACACAGATATGCACACACAGATATGTACACACACACACAGGCATAAATACACACACACACACAGATATGCACGCACACACACACACACACACAGATATGCACACACACGCACATACAGGCATAGGAAACTGTAAGGCTCACCCAGCCTGTTTGCCAGTGGCTGTCTCACCTATTTTCTTCTCTTCGTCCTGGCATAGACCAGGAAAAAAAGAAACAAGAGCAGATTCTCATTATTTCATCCCAGAAAATGTGATTTCAAGGGATGAAGAACATATTCTGCCAAAACATCACTGCTGTTTTTTTTTTTTTTTTTTTTTTTATCTAAGCACAAACAGACAAGTATTTCCTTGTGACACAAAAAGTTTCCAGTTTGCATATTTTCAATTATTAACCCTCTGGAATTCCTTCCTCATCTCTGCCCATGGTCAATCGTTGAGTGATTGCTGGGAAAATAATTGTTAACAGTACGTGGGAATAGAATAGAATGGCAGCCTAACTGCTCAGCACACTTAACAGCTGTATAGTGCTTTCTTTTTTCCATATACCCCCCCACCACCATCACAATATGACACCATGATGGTGTGGTCTAGTCAGTGAAAGGGTTAAATGTGAAACACCTACTGTTTTTTATGGCGTGTTATTCATTTACTTGCTTCACTAACTAAGGGACACTCTCTCTCTGTCTTTTGCCTTCAGCTCACCCACACGCGTAATGTGTGGTCCCTGCTCGTTATGATCTGAAACACCCAACGTGCAAAGATCTCTTTTCCTCTGTCTCTCTCTCTCCCTCTCTCTCTTCTCCTTTCCTCTCTTCGTGGGAGGACTGTTCTCAAAAGAAAAGGAGAAGAAAAAAACCATGAGAGGATGATGGAGGAAAAATAAAACATTGGAATTTTCAGAGAAGATCGCTGATGGTTCGAAATCATGTGGAGGCTCCATTAAACTGGATCAGATTGATTCAGTAACTGTTCCTCTCCATGCCAACTGTTCCCCGGTGGGTTTAGGCAAGGAAGGCCAAGGGCAGGGTTGGGTCGGCTGTTTGGCTTGGCCTGCGTGCCATCATTGCAGGGCGTATGGCTGGTGGGAATAGTATTTATTTATTTATTTATGAATTTTTCGTGTGATTTCCGTGATAATCCAAGCAACTCTCAGGCGACCAGGGAACCAGTCTGTGTGCGTGAGCGTGTGTGTGCATGGGTGCATGTATGTGAGTGTGTGCATGTATGTGTGTGTGTGTGCGTGTGTATGTGTGCATGTACATGAGTGTGTGCATGTATGTGTGTATGTGTGCATGTACGTGTGTGTGTGTGTGTGTGTGCATGTACGTGTGTGTGTGTGTGTGTGTGTGTGTGTGTGTGTGTGTGTGTGTGTGCGTGTGTGTGTGTGACTGGACTGGACATAACAATCCCTAGTGTTCATAGTATGTGCCTGAAAAACATCAGCGGATGCCAAAGCTGAGTAACAACCCCTGACAAAGGCCCATGGCCTCTCAGATGCATATTCATGAGGGGGCCGCCTCAAGGGCCCCTCCAGTGACTCAGTACCCCCCCACACACACACACACCCCCACCACCACCACCCCAACCATCCCATCCCTCCTGCAGTCGTCATGGGGACAGGTCAGAACCAAAGTGCTGATCAGACACACCGCTGCACAAGTCCACAACACTCACTACACACAATAAACACAAACACACAACACTACACACAGCACACACAAACACACAACATGTCACATGTCTGGAGGAGCAGAAGAAGCAGAATCAAGCCTCACTGTTCGTTCTCGTACTCGTTGGAGAGTCATGTGCCCGGTCTTGGTTTCTGTTTACTTCCCTCCTTTCCGTCTCTGTGGTGCGCACTTCTGCATTCTCATTATTACTTCACTTGTCTCACTCTCTTTCTCTCACTCTTCCTCACTCTTTCTCTCACTCTTTCTCACGCTTCATTTGTCCAAAAATACAAGTCACACCTCTGAGAAGTTTGTGAGAAAAGAATGAGAGACTTTTTTTTCACATATAACTAACAAAAAACTGTTTACTTAGACACTGCTGCTGATTGAGAGTCTTTTAGGAGCACCCCCTGGCCCCATGCCCCCATATCACCTAGTCTAATGTTACACCCCTGTTTTATTTTGAGGGTCTCACTTGTGTAAAAGATCTCTCCTCTGGTGTTTGCCATTCAAGTCAAAGAAAGTGCCACTGACCTACGTCCAGGCTTCCTTCAGACTGTCTAGCAGTCCCTCTCTGATGTATCTGGTTTTAAGGCATGCCTGCCAGTCTCTCCGTCTGTTGGCATAATTCACTTCAGCGGTGTTAGCTTTCTCTTTCCTTCTTTACTTCGTTACACACACACGCACATACACACCCTACACCAACCCATCCCACACGACATGTCACGTCGACACCTACTGATGTGGCTCTCCAGCATAAATTTCCTGACCAGGGCACCCCTACAAGGAGCAGAAACTTCCTCTGTGTGAGTGTGTATGCCTGCATGTGTATGTGTGTGTCTGTGTGTATGTGTGTGTATTTGTGTGTGTGTGAGAGGATGTAAGTGTGTCTTTTTGCTGGTGTGAGCGATTCAGTGTGTATGGGTCAAACCATACGTGCCAAAATGGATTCTTCTTGGCCGTTTTTTCTTCGCGCCACTGCGTGGGACTCTCTGTCTCTCTCTGTCTGCTGAGGAACAAGTGACACTTCTGAGGCTCAAGCCTAGAATTCCATTTACATTTACCGCCATTCAGTTCACAGCCAATGGCACGCATTCATCCTACAGCTTCCAGTTATGCAATAGCTTCACTGTGGCTAATTTGCCCCTTTAGTAACACTGCTCAAAAGAATAGATGACTGAGCTGGGAGGCATAGGTCAAGAAGAAAACAACTGTTCTTCTGTTTCCTGAGCCCTAAAGATTCCCTCCGGAATTCCATGAAGAACAAGCAGAATCACCCCAAGAAAGGACATTGGCATTGCTTATTTTATTTTTTAATTTTCATGTTTTCATTGCTGCTTGTATTGTTCATGTGTACTCCCAGGGCTCCCTTGCAAAAGAGATTTAATATCTCAATTGGAACTCACCTAGTAAAATAAAGGACAAATAAAAACAAAAAGTTAACCCATAGCAACAAAATCGTACCTTATTTTAAATTTGGCTCTTTTGTTTAAGTTCTGACTTCAGTTCTGACTTTCTTTTGCATTGCTATCAAAGGGGCGGAGAAAATGTGCAGAGAGTTCAAGCTCACTGAGATGAACGTGGTAGATGACCTTTGCATGTTAGGAAAATCTCAAGTGCAGAGTTTGCCCAGATAATACAGGAATGCACTGAATAAGCATAACATGTGCTATCCAGTATGTAGAATATCTTCCATATTTTTTCAAACGCAATCGTTTCCATCGTGCCTCTTGTTTTGGCTTGTATTTTGGCTTGTCATTAGCCAAATAGTTTAATATATCGTAATACTTTTGTGTAATCATCCTAACAAGTCAATACAGTTGTCTGTCACCACTGACGAAGAGAGAGAGAGAGAGAGAGGGGAGAGAGAGAGGGGGAGGGAGGGAGAAAGAGTCTTGTTTTGGGGTAGAGACCAGAGACGCTGCTCATACGTAATCAGATGAAGTGGAAACTTCACACACATCTGGTCCTAGCTGACTGGCTGCAGGCACCGGGACGCAGCAATACGAGCGCCGAGACATACAGAATTAGTTGCGCTGAACTGGCATATTCGTGGACGCAACTGGGCTTTATTACCCAGAGAAGAGTCGCGTTGGAATTATTCTGTATTTCAGCAAGATGTAGCCCGGCTTCATGGGCGCCTGGTGCATGGTGACGCAACGCCGCAAATCAGGTGGAGTGACGACTATTGCGGCAACAGTGTCCGGTCTTGGAAGATAACGGTTTGGTCTGTACACCGGTCCTCCGTTACTATGTGTCACGATTTACAATGACAACGAAACGAAAGTCAGCAAAGCTACAGCTCCGGCGGTCAATCAGCGAACAGCTGCGCGACTCCACATCTAAGGCTTGGGATTTACTGTGGAGAAATGTCAGAGAGAGACGACTTGCAGGTCAGTACCCCACCGAAAGTTGCGGTATACCCGCGGTGTTCAGTGATTTAGGCAGACTACTCCCGTCAATCTACATAACAAATATAACATGACGTGAAAACGAAGGTCTCTTTTTTTACTTGTGAAGCCCGAAGTCAGCTTTCATTGGGGAAGGTCAAACATCACACAGTTACTCGTCTGTTGCATAGCGAAGAGATGGAGAAGACAGCACATCTGCTTTGTTCTCCATATCTGAAACCCAGGACGGACGATCGAACACTCGGGGCTGTGGTGAAACATGAGAAACTTTTTTTTTTTAGGCTATAGCCTCAAATTTACATGTAATGTTGCATATCCAGCAAAAAACATGCATGTATAGTTCCACATGCGTAATGAATAAAGGAATTTTTGCCCACCAGGTGATAATATTATTTAAGGTTCATTATTTGACCTCATTTAGTTTGATGAATACAGAGAGCACCTTGGCTTTGTATGGCAGGCAAGTAATTAGGCAAAGATTTTCGCTTTTGTTCCAAGCTATTCACTTTGCCGGATATGTTTTAGGGGTTCAGGCCATGCAACTTCTTTCGTGTTTGTTGATCCTATCCGGTATACTAAACTAATCATACTACTAGTGTGTGCATAGACCTTCACTGTGCTAAAATTATTCTACAGTTTATTACAAATGACCAACGTTCACGCATTCATTCATTCATTTATTCGTTCATATACATGGGTGTCCATCACCTGCTGAAGAAGATAATGATTAGCCAGTGTGTCCAGACACATATGTCTCTGGTTAGACCAGTAGGGGTAATATCAAATGTGTATCTAATTCAAGATATCATTTGGTCATGTCTGTCAGAACTGTCATGTGCTAATACGGTAAATCAGATCAGCCTAAAATAGTAATGCTGATTAAAATAGCGATAATAATGATTGTGAAATAATGCTGTGTTCTCTGCCACTGGACATTTGTGATAACCACAACTATGTGCTAGAATGAATTGCAAGGAATCTGGAGCCTCAATCTGTATGTAATCTGCTGGAAGACATGGCTGGTTGGGGATTCCCTTTTGTCAGATGGATTAGACTAGTTGCACTGTGTCATCTAATGCTATGTCCTCTCTAAGCCATGAACTTGACTTAGACAGGATCTACTTTGTCATTTTGGCTAAATTATCCTTTTGGATTAGATCTTTCAGCGAGAGGTCACAATGCACCAAAGTGAATTTTGTTTGCTGCATGTCTAAATAGTAGGGTAGGTCAGCCGGAGAAGGGCTTCACACACTGTGTGTGTGTGTGTGTGTGTGTGTGTGTGATAAATACATGCGGGTATGTCTGAAATTCTCCATAAGCAGAAGAGAGGGACATCAGCTGCTTATGATGGCCTGCCATCAACATGTGCATTCCCACGTGTTCGGTCAGGAACATCCACTCTGCATAGTGTACCATAGTGAGGAACTGTTAACTGCTCTTCGAGGCAGCTCTGAAGAGATCATCTCAAGAGTGTTTCTCTCTCTCTCTCTCTTTCGCTCTCTCGCACTTACCCTGGTAAATTTGAGTTTGTTACAACAGTCTAGATGGTGATGCCAAGATATGTAGATTGATGGTAGGTGTGCACTAACACCAGACGAAACTCTTTAAGTTCCACAGGCTGTGTCACATGGTGCTGCAGACGCTGGCACTGCGCTGTCATGTTTTTATTGAGCGTGCCCAGAGGCTGCCTTGTGGGGACGGACTGCTGGGATCAGCAGGGTTAAGGTCTGCTTCCCACCACAGGAGGTCAGCGAGATTGTCAATTTTTTGTTCCAAAAAAACACACTCAGTCTGGCGTGTGGCTTGAAGCTTCATCGGTGGAGTGGTGTTGCCTTTGTCAGACGTGCATACGCTCACACACACACACACACACACACACACACACACACACACACACACACACACACACATGTGCAGAGTCATGTAAAAGCACCCTGTCAGGCTAGTTTATGTGTGCTGTCAGCTGGTGTGAAAGGACTGCAGGTCATGGTGGAAATGCTGCACGCCCTCCACGCGCTGCCACAGCCCCATTCCTGCATCCCGCGGCATGACTGGCACATTGCCCCCGCCCCCACGGCCCCATCCGCCACCACCCACCCACGACCCACCCGCTCACACCGCACCCACCTCACTCTTTGCCTGGGGCGCCCGTAGATCACCTCAGTACGACAACAAGAGGCCTCGTTGCTCAAAATGGATCAGGTCACAGCAGCTGACTGGGATGTCTGCTCTAATTGTGTGGTCTATTATGGAAAAAGATTGCTGCGGCGTTGCGTTAGCCACGGCACATCGCCTTCCATGACCGGATCTGACCCTTAGCTCAAGAAAGACTAGGCAGCACCACTGACTGACTGCTGAGCGCAAGTTGGGGGCCCTGTTTTGGGACATATATGTGTCTGTGTGGGTTGGTGGCGGCGGTTGGGTGTTCCGAAAGTGGGGATTTGGGTCTGTGGCGGCAGACGATCGGGGGTGGGAAAATGTGATCACGTTACCCGGGTTCCGGTCGGTCTGCCGTGGCTGTGTGGAGAGCCGGCGGTCGTCTCCCGAGGAATGTGCTTAATGCTTATAGGCTCCCCGACGGGGGTCTCCTTAACCCAGTTTACCCTGATGAACGCACACACGGGAGGAGCAGGCTGCTTTGCTCTGCAGTGCTGGAGTGGAGGAGTGGGGCTGGGTGTAGGATGTGAGATGTGGAGGGGCCTGGGGCGGTGGGGTGGGGGGGTGGGGGGTTGTGTGGAGGGGAATCCTGCACGTGAAAAGTAGGTCATTCGCTGCCTTGGCCGCTCCTGGTCACTCATGGACCCTCACACCGCGTGTGAGCCAGCAGCGCTCACACGAAAAGGGGGCTTTAACACAAATCCCGTGGTCCGGCATGGTACCTGATCGCTGGTTGTGTGCGCCTGTGTGAGTGTGTATGTGTGTGTGTGTGTGTGTGTGTGTGTGAGAGAGAGAGAGAGCGTGCATGCGTGAGAGAGCAAGATGGGGGAGGGTGGTGGGGTTAGGTGAGGGTGTGTGAAATGTGTGTGTGAAATGAGGACAGAGAGTGTAGGTGTACACGTATGCACGTGTGCTCTTCTAGTGTGTGTGAGAGTGACCACCAGGGGGAGCTGGAGCACCTAAACCTGTAGACCTGTTTTTTTTTGTACAAAAGGAGCAGAATGACCAAGAGCTGGGCTCTTTAGCTTCAAGAGCCTGAATTAGAACACACTGCCAGTACATATCTGAGACACCAACATCTGTGTGTGTGATATCTGTCTCAAACAAATCTCTATCAGTCTTGTGTCACAGTTTTCAAAGATATCTAATCATTTCTGCCGTTTCTCACGTTGCCTTGGTTTTTCTGATGCAATGGGATATTGGATGAATTCGTCTCCTCTCTACAATCTCAGAGAAGCCTAAAGTTTATCTGTGCACATCTTTTAGTCCTGTTCCGTCTTCCTTGACAATTTAGCACCCCAATTGAAATCAGTAGAGTTATAACCACAAAGGCACCAGCGTTAGCAAAAGAGCAGGACACAACAGAAATGGCTGTAAAGCTGTAGACATACTTGTGTTAGGAATTCCTGAAATGCCACTCCACAAAAACAATTATTGGACACTTTGGGGGTCTGGAGGTGGGGAGGCAGGTTTAAAGTTTCTCTTTAAAGAGAGTAGTCCCTCAATGCCTTTCATGCTATACATTCCCTTGTTAAACCTCTTGCCCACTAATATTGCATAGTTTCCCCAGTAAGCTAAGAGCTTGCTGTCCAGAAACCTGTTCAGAGTATGTCATATATCATAGGAGGTCTGTTTGATTAAGGTGTGTGTTGTCAGAGATCGGACAACATTATAGCTGATATCTGGGCGTTCACTTTCTACCGCTACCTACTCCCTCTTTGCTCTCTCTCTCTCTCTCTCTCTCTATGGGATGAGGCTTTTTTTCCATGTCCGCCCCCAGCCCTTTGTCTTTCATCTGATTGCACAGGCCACAGCTATTCTGCTGGTATGTATATTTTCCCTCCAGCACTTGGAAAAGGCTACACTCACAGACAAACACACACACACACACACACACACATACACGTACACACACACACATACTGAGTCACAAATTTCCTTTTTGGCTCGAGGTATTTCAGAGAGGTGTGTGTGTGTTTGGCTCCTACTGAGCGTCCAAGGCCGCACCGCTACATCTCATTGGACCCTGGGCATTGGTCACATGATCACCGGGGGAGAGGGGGCGGGGAAGGGAGGAGCCGTCAGTCGTTTCCCCCCAGACAGCTACAATCCCAACTCGTTGCTGAGGTGTATGTACCTACTTTATCTCAGCTCACATCACAATACCAGCAGCAGGTGCGGGTAGCTGTACAAAATCTGACTGCTGAGACTGACAGCGAGGGATTAGAAAGTTTAGACTGTGTCTGGGCTTGTGCAGACAGTTTGGGGTGCGCACGTTAGTCCAGATCCACGTAGATGACACACCTACACCTACACACACACGCACACACACGCATGTACACATCTCCCACTTCTCTGCCGTGGTTGAAGAGAGAGTCTTCAGTGAAGAGACTAATTCGAGGAGATAACAGAGAAGCAAACAGACAGAGACGATGATGCTCCCGGAGGTCTCCGACAACGTGGAGGTGGAGGTGGACTTGGACGTTGACATGAACTTAGACGAGGACATAGATGACTTGGACTTAACAGACACTGAGTGTTTGGGCAGCATGACCCCGGAAACTCAGGAGATCTATCTGAGACTGGACCACCACCGCAGACGCTCAGGGCTGCGTCTGGCCCGCATCATAGCCAGGCAACAGCTCCTGAGGAGGATCATGCAAGGTACAAGACAGATAGAGAACGGACAGAGGCACCACCAGGCTCCTTAACCCTCTGAGGGAGAGTAAAAACTTAATAGAGTACTGCACGTATACTCAGAGTATAGCAGGTATAGCACGTACCAGACTGGTGATGTCTTATGTGGTTCTGTTTATTTATGCAGTACCATAACATCTTGCTGTCTTTAAATGCAGAAATTCAAAAGGCATTTCTCACACATTTCTTTCCCTCGGATGTAACCCATGATGCCTTTCAACCATATAATTTGCTCAGTTGCAGAGAAACTGAAATTGGCATTTTCCATGTCCCGCTCTGAAGGCGCCTGCCTCTGATCACTAATGATATGCTACACTTGGTGTTACCTCTCAGCGGGGGCATAGATCTCCACTCATGTCTGTGATTGTGGCTTAGACAGGTGTGTGTGTGTGTCTGTTTGTGTAATTCCATTAATCTAGTTTCCTTTACACCTCCTGCAATAATTTACACCTCGCAAGCATGATATTTATCTCAAATGTACCGTATGTTTGTGGTTGCACATGGGGGAGTGTTCTATAGCAGCTCCAGACTGATCTGTGCTGTTTCTGTAGCCGAAAGGAATGTGGATGACTGTGTGTGAAAGCAGACATGCCTCGTCTTGACACTGGTCTGTACTTGTGCACATAGCATTGAAAGTGATTCACCTGTCAGCTCGACGCCACTGCCCTGGAACACGCTAGCACCGAGTGACTTCTTCAGGGCTGACGCAGGGCTGAAGGGCTGACTTCTCTGAGTGGCTGATGAATTGCTTATCTTTTGTACGTTTTGTGCCTTCTGTCTGTCTCCGCTCTTGAGCAACTGGCCTCAGAAACTCCACTTGCAGTTAATGTTAGCAGCTGTATAGTAGTCCCACAGTGAACCAGCTCCAAGGAAGCCCTCTATTCCTTTCTCAAACAACTCTCAGGCCACATCTGGAGCATTACTGGTCCATGGCAACATGTGTAGATGGCGTAAGGTTATGTCAAGTTTTTACACAAAAAAATCTGTTTTGCAAGAGCCTTGCAAGTTTTAATATAATTTAGTTTTATTTTGAGTCAGCTTTGACTATTGAATTATTTGACGATTTAATCCTTAGGAATTAAGTGCTTGTTTTCATATATAAACAGACCTTGTGTGCCTTGTGTGTCTAGTTGTTGTAATTATAAGGCGTGCTTACCATCTTTTATTACATGACATGCACATTACATATTGAATTTACATATAAGGTGTGTAAGTCAATGAAAAATCTATGATATGACTAATATTGATGACCATACACAGCTAAATTCCTAATCTAAAAAGGTAAATGCCATCCCTGCCAAAACACATCCTTGTGTTTGTGTAGGCGAGGAGCTCCACCCTTCCTCCTGTTTCCTATGTGGTTGCCATGACGGCTGCTAATCTGTTTTGGTTGTCTTGTGCTACACCCCTGTTCCATCAGTGAAAGATTTGCTTCCAATCTCCTAATTACTTGACACAAACACAGGTAGAGAGGCAGAGAGTGTGTTTGAGTTATCTGACAACGTTTGGACACTTTCGGACACTTTCACTTTAGCAACTGTAGATTCCAAGAGATGAGTTTCAATGTCATGCTGTTAAGTGAAAAGAGTTTGCAAGGCTATGAGTGTTCACCTTGCCTCGCAAACCCTTGCAATCCTAGCATGAACCCTCATTTAAGTCTGTGAGTCTGTAAGGGCGGACATTGAGACCTGTCCTACGTCTCCCACAGCTAACTGAACCAAGCTCGTCTCAGTTTTTGCTTACGGTGCACTGCTGAAATACATCTGAAATTGCGTTGCAGTTTCACAACTGCTATATCAGCAAACACAATACTTAAAAAAAGAAAATCCATCATGCATTGTCAATTTAAATCTCAAAAGTTGAATTGATATGCTAATACTATAGGCACTGGTATATTGTTCCTTAGGCAGGTCTGGGTTAGTGCTAGCCTGTCTATGTCCTCCTAGTATGTCCGCTTGACTATCATCTGCCTACAATGCTAGTCTGGATATGATCCCACTGAGTTCGCTGGCCTTCTGCCTTCCAAATACGACAAAAGGGAAATTTCTGTATGGATCTAATTCAAGCCAAAGCATACCAAAGATTATTTTACATTTTTGTCATGGTGTTTTGTGTGCGTGAGCGAGTGAGAGAGAGAGAGAAGAAGAAGGGGGAGGGGGGTTCTTGGCATAACATTGTGCACATATACATGCGTTAGGTTGGCTTTTCATTTGTCTTTTCGTTGACCATGACATGTAGTCTGCCTCAGCATTTCAACTTTGAGAACAGGATTAGGTTAAACAAAACTATTTCTCCTCTTACAGCTGCTGATGGGATCTCAATGCAGTGTGTGTAGAGGCTGAGCAAAGAGCCTGAAATGTCAAGGATTCTTTGGCATGTAGACTATTGCTCAACTATGAGCGTTTCAGTTGTTGGTCATGGGCGAGTTGTGATACTGATTTACTTTCTAATGCAATATCTCTCATCGCACTCAGCTCTGTGTTTATTCAGGCCAAAGCCGGCCAAGCACTTCTGCAGCTTGTCAACTCCTCATCTGCGGTACATGCTAGTGTTAGTGTAAAGAAAAGGAGAAGAAGAAGAGGACGACAAGCCAAGAAAAAAATGGGAGTGCTCCCATTCTGAAAGAATGATAGCGTTTACTTGTGTTGATAACAGTAATCTGGGTAATGTTTGTAGGCACTTTAGGTGAGCCATTGAGTAGCTGTTCACACCTCTAGAGGTTCACCTGCCACGGCTGAAGAAGATAAGCGGTGATGATAGGTTG
>PYXC01001933.1:2390000-2440000 GCA_015244755.2 Tenualosa ilisha | reverse complement strand
GAAGTGATACGTTTTTTTGAATTCCTCTCCTAATTCAGTTTTACAGGCAGGACAATGAGGTCATCTTAAAATCTTTTAAATCTCCATATTTCACCACATTTGCTTTAACACATCTAGCAAATCTTCTTCAAAGTTCTTGAAATCTTCAATGCAGAACAATGCAGACTTACAGCGCAGACATACAGAAGATTCCTGTAGACTAAATATGCCCACGACCCTTGTTGTTAACACTGAGCTGCAAAGAAGCTGCAGGATCATGTTTTCATTGTTTGGGATGAAAAACCCTCTTGAGACATTAAGCCCATTTCCAGAGCTCATCTTAAAATGCTGAAGCAGCAAACATACAGAGAATCCTGTCTGGAACTTATAATTGCTGGATGTGGTGAAGATTCACTTCTAAATGTCTGTTTACACTTCGACATGAAAAGGCCTTCAGTGTACCCCTGAGGGCCTTCATGGAGATGTAGAAGAGTTTCTGCACAGACTGCAAGTCTTCCTGAAACTCGTTGTCCTCGACAGACCGTGTTGTAGGAGCTATTGTTATGGTAGCTGTAAAAAAATAAAAAGAGCAGAGGCGTTTATGTAACCGCATGCTACACGCTATTGGTCACATCCTGTTTGAGTGAAAATAGAAAGACCTTGTCATCTCCTTGCTGGACCATAACGCAAAACTCAAAGTAATTAACCTCCCACTCAACGCTCATTGTTCATCATGGTCCTCCAGCCAAAGTCTGGCGTAAACAGCATAGCCAAAGGCGGAGTTTGACCTTAAAACCTCTGATTACAAAAGCCATCTCAAATTAAAATGCAAATTCAAGTTGCTTTGTCAGCGGGACCCTAAATGAGGTGGTTGTCACAAGTATTTCGTTGATATCTGGTATCTCATTCCATTTCACCACACAACAAAATAGACCCTTAGCAATATCCTGTGACAAGTTATCACTTTACTTTCTTTGTTGAATTGGATACTTCAAATGATATGAAATAATATATCCTATTTCTGAATGAAATCAGCACCTTCTGTGAGTTTTATATAGTTCTTTGTGTAAAAGTGGTTTACTTTTTGCTTTCATTTTTTTTGGGGCAGAAATCGAGGCAAAGGAAGCATGCGATTGGTTGAGGGCCGCGGGGTTCCCACAGTATGCCCATCTGTATGAAGGTAAGCCTGAGTCACTGGACACACAGCCTCCACTGCCACACACACACTCTCACACACACAGTGCCTCTACTGCCACACACACACACGCACACACACACACACACACACACACACACCACACACACACACACACACACACACACTGCCTCTACTGCCACACACACACTCACACACACACACAGCCTCTACTGCCACACACACACACACGCGCACACACACCACACACACCACCACACACACACACACACGTGCCTCTACTGCCACACACCACACACACACACACGCCTACTGCACACACACACCACACACACACACAGCTCTACTGCCACACACACACTCACACACACACACTGCCTCTACTGCCACACACACACACACACACACACACACCTACACACACACACACACCACACACACACACACACAGTCTCTACTGCCACACACACACTCACACACACACACTGCCTCTACTGCCACACACACACTCACACACACACACAGCCTCTACTGCCACACACACACACGCGCACACACACACACACACAGTCTCTACTGCCACACACACACACACACGCTCTGCCTCTACTGCCACACACACACAAACACACACAGTCTCTACTACCATGCAGCTTTAATGTGGTGACATCACTGAACGCCCTCAGTCAGAAGTTATTGTTGCTCCACTGCCACACACACACACACACACACACACACACACACACACACACATACTCTGCCTCTAATGGCACACACAGACACAAACACACACACGCAAGTCAGAAGTTATTGCTGCTATCTGCTTACTGCTATCAACACCAGGGTGTCAGGATTTGTCTGGTTAGCTTCAGCGAATCAGCAAGGCACTTCCTTGTCGCCATTTTACACAAATCATCATCATCACCATCATCATTTCCTGCACTGTTTTCCCCATGGTCATTAGTGGATGCTCCCCTTACAGCTCATGCATGATTTATTTTAAGCCTGGCCTGTCATGCTCCAGTTGTAACCAGAGGAAATTGATTAGATGCATTAAGTTTTAGGCTACTGTTATTTTCGACGCTATGCTGTAGAGTAGCCCACCTAAAGACACAAGCCAATTGCTTTCCACACATTATCGAGGCTGATATGTCAGGTTATACTTTAAATTTACCGCGAAATAATCCAGAATTTCACCCTACACCCAGTTCCAGCACAAGTTTGTTGTATGAAACGTAGCCTGCTACTGATGAGAAAATAATCTTACCTTCTATTTCATGGTGTCGATTATTTTGGCTGTCCCTGACTTGCCTTGTGATCTTGTTTATCCACATATATGAAATTCAGGCTTTGCATTATTGCATATTTTGGGTGTTATTATTTTCCAAGCCTATGCTGCTTGTTTGAAATCAGCAGTGGCAAAATGTAGGCAACGAAATGCACCTTGCATCTTCATGAAAGCATCAGTTATGCCTACAAAAGATGCAGGTCTCGCAGACATACTATGGGCATCTTCCTTTTCACTGTACTGGTTCAGCCAAAGTTGTCAGTAGGTTAGATAATAATCGGCCGAAGTTTTTTTAACTTTATAACCAACATGCTCAAGCAGACTCTTTTCTGTGTGCATGTTTTCATTGTGGGATGGTACAAGAAAAAAATCATCCAGGTGCCTGAAAAAGAAAGTGAATGTAATGTTAGGAACACTGTGAGGAACCTGGCTAGCATGCTACTAGTCTGGAAGTTGTGGGTTCAAATCTTGGCTGCCACCATTGTACCATTAGTTAAACATCAGTTAACCATCAGTTGCTCTGGGGGAGACTGACCCTGATGTAACTGATACTTGACAAAATGTAAGTCGTTTTTGGATAAAAGCTTCAGCTAAATGCATAAATGTAATGTAATGCAACCAACTGGCTGTGATCTTGGGCAGAGTCAGAGCCACACACGTTTTTTCACCTGAGAGAACATCCAATGTGCATCCCTGACACAGCTTTGTGCCGCCCTCACCTCCATTAGTAACATGGGACCTAATTGGCTTAAAATGGTGCCGGAAATGAGCCCCCATGAAAATCCATTTTGAAGACTGAAAAATTTGTTCAATTTTGTCTGAATTCACTAGCCTATCATTTCCCATTGAAATTAAAGAGGACGGGACTTCATCTCATTTTCGCCAGTTCTTATGATACCTCCATGGTCAACACACACACACTTGCGTTGACTTCAGTTGAATTTGAAAGGCAGCAATGGGCAGGGAAGGTTTCTTCCCTTTTGAAAGGGCAAAAAACAAGAACTTCAGCCCATTGGGGGGGGGGGGTTGTCTCTGAGAGTTAGTTAGAAAGCAGGGCATCATAAACAACAAGACACTCCAACAACTCTATGGTCAAATATGTCCAGCAGTAGGAAGCCCTAAGTCTGACACACAGATACAGGAAGCGGGGAGAGAGGAGCTTGTATGGTATTTAGAATATTGAGTCACCCAAGCACTGCAAGGACAGCAGGATATAACACACACACAGACACACATGCCCACAGACACACATAACATACCCATCTGCATAGTCACAAACTCACATATGCACACAATAACACACACACACACACACACACACACACACACATACACATATACACACGTATAGGCCACCTTTTAACACATTGCATGCTCACACACATAACAACAATAACACATTTCATTGCTAACCCCACCCCTTACTTATACACGAACACTCAAAATCTCCCGGAGGCACGTACACACACACACACACACACACACACACACACTGATGTCTCCAGATCATGCACAGCTGTGGGGTCAAATGACAGTAGAAAATCAGGAATTTGTTGGTCTGATGGGATTTCCTACGCAGTGCTGGGCAATCCAGTCATCCCATATGGTGCACAGTTGCTGTTCCCAACAACCCCATCCACTGTATTTATATTTCACTGTGTTCTCAAATCACTACATCTTTACAGTGTTATAGAAGCTTATCTGGATATCTAAACAGAATGGTGTTACCATAAATATCTCTAGCACAATGTAGTCAAACATCTTTCCTTCACTAGAACTGTGTCTGAGTCAGAGTCTGTGAGACCAAAACCACAGAGAAAGGAAAAGAGAAAGAGAGAGAGAGAAAGAATGAGGACCACATTTACACAGCTGCGTGCTCTCAGTCGTGGACTCCACTTCACGTTTCTCCTCTCTCCTCTCTTCCTCTCTTTTGCTCTCCACTCGGGGCCCACGGCGGAGAGCTATTTGCAGACGCGCTTCTCGTGGCGCGGAGGAGGTCATGGGAAAGGGGCCCGGTCTTATCTCCGCATGGAAAACCCAGGCCCTTCCCTCAGTCTTCCGCCTGGGCTAGCGCTCAGGTCACAGGGGTCGAGAATTCATCAGACTGCCTCCTCCTCCTCCTTCTTTTCTTTGTTTATTTGTTTATTTGTCCCGGTGTGTTTTGGGAGGTATATCGTCACAATAAAGGCATCATGTTAAGAATAAGTGTGTCTCTCTTTTGCTGATCTCTGCAAAGAGATGCATTAGTTCCCTGTAAAGAGATTTTGTGTGATGTGAAGCGAGTGAATGAGGTTTAGCAGATGCCTTTATCCAAAGCAACAGGGTTTTGCTACACAAGTTTCCCAGTATGTCTTTGTTAGGACACTAGTGCTGCTCCACCATATGTAAAGCATCTCTTAAACTCTTCTCTCTCTGATGTTTTACATTTTTTTTTTTGTCACTCTAAATTCTTTAGGGCCAGTCTCCCCTAGAGAAGTGCCTTGCTCAGGGGCACAACGGTGGCAGCTGGGATTCAAACCTGCATCTTTTCATGCTACTAGCACGCTAACCAGGTTTCTTAACTGCTACGCTACCACCGCCAATGTCTGACACGGATCTTTTTATCTTTTTTAGATAGGCCCCTAGTTGATTCCCTCTTCTTATGATAAGTCGAAAGCCATAAGTGTGGAAAAATGAAGACCTGTCAAAATAAGCATGATAAATTTGATGCCTAAATTGATGCTGTCATGACAGCACTTAATTGTCAGTTGTTAGAAAATGCATTTAATTGAGCAGCCCTCCTGTCTTAAGCATTTCTTTAGGACATGCAGTAATTTGAGTGTTTCTAGACACCTTCATCAACATGCTTGTTGCCGCAAGCTCTCTGAAAGTGTGTTTAGAATTGCAGCGTTACTGTAGGTGATGTGGTTACTGATCCTACTCTTTTTATCATCAGAAAAGGTAGTTTGGGAGGGATAGCACGAAACTGTGGCATGCTTTAAACCACTCCCAACATCATCACATAGTCACACACTACTACTGCACAGGAACTAGTATATACCTCTCTTACACACCACATCTTGTTCATCATGACCTCTCCCCACACACGCACACACACACACCCTCTGTTGTCTCAAGTGTACATGAGTGTAATGAACACTTGCTTCTTAAGTACAGCCCTGATGATCTGTTTTCTGTCTTCTGTCCACCCTCCCACAGACTCCCAGTTCCCCATTGACATATCGGCTGTCAAAAGGGACCACGACTTCCTGGACAAAGACCTTGTGGAGCCCCTATGCCGGTAAGAGACTGCCCTAGCCTTTAGGAGAGAGTGATGATGACAAGCAAAGGTTGCAATGCATCTCCCGTGCTTTGTGGATGTGTGCTCACTCACTGTCTGGTGGCATTTGAGAGTTTCAGTCCAGCTGTCTCCCCTGTTGCATTGTGGCTGTTTCATAGGAAGAGTCTCCACAGAGTCCTCCCATGAATGAGTTGTTGACTGACAGGAGAGAGAAGGTGGGATGCTAGCCTCTGATAAAGTATCAAAGTCATCAAAGAGACTTCTGTTTGATTCTACCACATGTTCAAGCAGCACATTAGCAGTGATGAGATTAACATTTAACTAAGGCCAAGAGAGTGTGTAGCACCTGTGAAGTGATATATCAGACTGAAATGAAAGACTGAGTGAATGAATGGCTGAATGAATGAACGAACAAACAAACAGATGAATGAATAAATGAATGAATGAATGAGTGAATGAATGAATGAATGGTCCTCTGCGCAAAGCTTATGGCTCTAGTCTCTGGGGCTGATCTGCTCCCCATTATTGTCTTGTCTGTCTGCCTCCCCACGAGAGGCTGGATGAGAACAGCATCCCGAGCCTCTTACCACCCCCACTCCTATCCCCTTACCCTGGGGCAAACGTCCCCTCTGTGGATGCCTGCCAGTCTTGTGCATCCTTCATAAACGAGTGTCCCTGTCCCTCGACCCCTTTGATCTCCATACTGGCCTGTCTCTGCCCCGTGTTCTCAAGTGGGGATTCAAAGGTCTGGGAAGCCTTGGGGAGTCTGGGGGTGCCGCTGGGGTGGGGTAATGGGCTCTGAGGGAGAGACCAACAGATGGCCGTGTGTGTGCGTGTGTGTGTGTGTGTGTTTGTGTGTGTGTGTGTGTTTGTGTGTGTTGGAAGCTAAAAGGCTCACTGGTGGGAGATGTGAGCTTTTGCAGCAGGTTGTCAGTCCCACTCTGTCTGTCTGTGTGAGGCTGCAGTGGGCCCAAGCTATGTGTGTAGACATCTGCTTTTATGTGCCACTCTGTCCTTTTCCCATGTGGCCAGAGTCTCATGCTTGGAGATATTCAGTAATTAAATAAAATGGGCTGTTATGTTGTATGCAATTAGGTGTCATTGAATCAAAACTGTCTTGCCTTTGCTGTGTTCCCCCAGTCTATCCCTTCTTGTTTACCTTCTCTCTGTCTTTCTCTTTCCCCTCTTTTCCCTCTTTCTCTCTTTTTACTCTTTTCAACATTTTTTCACAGTTTTGTCTCCAACCCATTTCCATTTAACCATTTCATTCTTCCACTCTCGCTTGCCCACCTTTTCTTTGTGTCACCTTTTACCCTCCATAGTTTTCTTTCTGCCCATTCTTTCATTCCTGTTTTCTTTTCTTCTTTCCTTTTTCCACACTTTCCCTCTCTCTGTGCCCCTACTCTAATGACAGTAATGACAGTATTAGTAGGACCTGACAGCTTTACTGTCAGAGAAAACACAGGGCCCCACTCCCCCGTACCTCACTACCCCCAATGCTTGAATTCTCTCTCTCTCTCTCTCTCCTCTCTCTCTCTCACACACACACACACACACACACACACCACACACACATTAAATTCCTCTTACTGATGTCCAATCATGTTGGATCATGAACATGCCAGGGATACTCAAATCTTGAATGTTAAACCAGTAGTGGCAGGATGGAAATTTTTGTCAAAATGAAAGAATACAAGGAGAGAAAGGGGCATGCTAATTTAGGCCAGAAGTGGAACTGATTTGCTAAATAGAGTGGCAGTGGTATGTGCTAGTCATGTAGTCAGTGTTATTTGTCTGGGCGTCCAGCACATGTGTCTCCTAGCAAGCTTGTGATAGCTGTGTGACCCCGACTGGTGGCCTCAGTGTGTGTGTGTGTGTGTGTGTGTGTGTGTTGAGTCCCTGTGGTGAAGATCAGACAGATGAAGGTTTAAGAGGTGCTTTAAGATCACATCAAAGACCCACAGGAAGAGGATCTCTGTCTCTCTCTGTCTGTTTCCCTTGCATGTTTTCATTCTCCCCTGCACCCTCTCCTTCTCTTTCTCTCTCTCTCTCTTCTCTCTGCCCATGTGTACACTCTTTCTCTCCCGGTCTGTGTCAGTCTGTCTCTCCCTCATCTCTTCAGTGTGTTTGTGCATCTTCTCCCTGTGGCCCATGCGTGGGAAGACTCCAGCCTAAGGATTGTAATGCTAGAACAGCACAGCCAGTCAGATGCCTTTTTGTCTTTATGTTTGTGTTAACAAAACACACCCCTGTTCACGGACTACTCTAGGAGAGAGGAAGGAGGGAAGAGTGTGTGGGCAGCAGAGCGCCTGTGTGTGCGTGTGTGTGATGTGTATGTCTGTGATTACGCTCCCGTACTGACCTGAGGACTGTCTCTACACTAGGCGACTCAACACATTGAACAAGTGTGCCTCCATGAAACTGGATGTCAGCCTTCCCAAGAGGAGAGTGAGTAGAACTTCACTACTACATATACTGATGCATACTCAATGAGTCAGTCAGCTTAAGTTTGTATTTTGGTTTTAATATTATTCTCTTAATATTTTGAATATAATTTTGATATGTATTTAATCACATGCAGACAACATAGCATATTGTAAAAATGTTATATTGTGAAAATGCATTGAAGTTATTTTTGTGGTTCAGTCCTGTCTTGACCCAGTCCTGAGGTGTCATGTGCTTAGATAAGTAACTGATATTACAGCAATCAGATCAGGTCAGGTAGAATGATGAAAAGAAATGCAATCTTGTATATAGCCCTTACTCATGTATTGACCTCAAAGATCAATACATGAGTAAGGGCCATATACAGGATTGCATTTCTGTAGGTTAAAATCAGTGTTTTAACCTCAGTCGAAAGAAATGTACTTAAGGTATTTATAGATCATTTTTAATATTTAAAATCTGAGGTAAACTGATCAATTGTTCTTAGTTATAGTTCTTTACATTGCACTGTAAAAAGTATCAAATACACTATACACTATAGTGTGTAAACATGAGTATCACATTCTGACCTAGACGGCACCTTTATTGCTCCCTGTTGGCTATTTGCAGCTTCAAAGGACTCATTGATGCCATAGATGTTGATGTACTGCAGAACTCCCTATTGTCTTGCATTGCTGCCTGTGTCGTGAAAGAACGGTCATCCTTTTAATCCCGTGTAACCCAGTTTTGTGGATATTTGAGATTTTCCACATTGTTGTTTCCCTTTTTCATGTTGGAAAGTAAACACTTGGGCATGTCTGGCAGGAATGTCGCCTGTTGTTGACTCTGATCTAATTTTCACAGTAGCCTACTATGTGCCTTCATTCATTCAATTCAACTGTAACTTTTCATAGTAAGATTTCTTGGCCAACATTAATGTTTAGTGTACAAGATTTTAGCTGTGAGTGCAATTCATATTCTTTCTTATACATTCTGTTGCATTTGAACAAAAAATGGAATATGGTAAGATTCAAAAACCTGACCTTTAGCATATCGTATTGTTTATTATCGGTAAAAACAGTAGATGGTGCATGTTAATAAATTGGGATTGACGATTGCAATGTTGCTAAACTAATCATTTCCCTGAAGTATGTCATTTGAAAGATCAAACAAGTTTTCAAGCTGCTTCACATAGCTGTATTTACATTTACGTTTAGTGGTCTATCCAGCGCAGATATGTGAGCAGGTCAGGCGTGTATATGCTTTATGCTTAAGGTCTGGTGCGTGGTGTGTGTTTCTGCCAGAGTGACGACTCTGATGAGGACGACCTGCTGGCGATCAGCAACCGATGGACGTTTGAGTGGAGCAGTCGTCGCTGGTCCCGCCTGCAGGACATTGACCTCCTCCTGGGCAGCGACGGTCAGCGGCGGAGCCTGTTGGACGCCGGCGAGGACGGCGGCAGCGGTAGTGGTGGCGGTGGCGTGGGCCCGGGCCTGCGGCCCACGGTGAGCAGCGAGAGCATGCTGACGGACCTGAGCGAGCCCGAAGAGTGCTCGCTGAACAGCGAGGACTCGGCCTCCGTGCTCATGCCCGACTCGCTCTCTCTGACGCCATCGCCGGGCACGTCCCAGCATTCGCCGGGCGACTTTCGCACTACCACTCCCTGCCGGCGAAGGTAGGCGGCAGCAGCGGCGGCAGTCGTCATGGACGCACACGGGCCAAGGACTTCCTGCGGAGAATGGAGACGCTACGCTCTTGGGGCAGCTCGCTCGGCCGACCCGAGCGCCGTTCCCTAGTCATCAGCGGGCCAGTACTGCAGCGCGAGTCGGACGCCTTGCGGACGCTGCGCTGCGTCCAGATCAGCAATGGCGAGGCGCTCCCCATCCCGCCTCTCTACAGCACCATGCCACGCCTCCGCCACCACAGCGTGCCGCCTGGCAGCAATGGCCGCTCAGCCACCGCGGGGATTTCCGCCGACGAGGGGGTCGTGAGAGGTTCGGAGAGCACTGCCAGCGTTCCGGATAACACTGCTGCCATCTCAGAGGACAGTGTGGGCGAGCTGCTGCCTAGACAGACAGACCTGCTTAGCAAGCGTGGGGGCGTCTACCTGGAGGGCATGGATGTGCTCTCGAGTGGACTGGAACACACTGAACGAACAGATGAGCTAAACAACATCAGCACTAGCACCAACAACACCAGCACTAACACTGATATGATCACTGACTCCAAAAATGCTAACACCAGCACTGCTACCACTTCAACCACAACCGCCACCACCACCACTTCCACCCCAAAAAGATCTGCTGGGCGGAGGAACCAATTTCGCTCCTACGATGACCTGGTGGTGCACGTGCCCAAAGACCACAAGCCGGGCACGTTCCCAAAAGCCCTGTCCATCGAGAGCCTGGCGCCCTCTAGCAACGACACAGTGAACTGGAGGGTGGGGGGTGACGGCCACACACGGGGGGGAAGAGGAGGAGGAGGGGGAGGGGGGCGTTTTTCTGGCCGTTGCTGCCCGCACGGCAGTCGCATAAGCGTCTACGACAACGTGCCCGGGTCACACCTGTACGCCAGCACAGGTGACCTGCTTGACCTGGAGAAGGAGGATCTTTTCCCGCACCTGGACGACATCCTGCAGCACGTCAACGGCTTGCAGCAGATCGTGGACCACTGGTCCAGGAACGTGCTTCCGCCCGACGGCGAGGGGGAGGGAGCCGGGGAGGGTCACCTGGGGGAGGAGGAGGAGGAGGATGAGGATGAGGAAGGTGGGATGAAAGGGGTGGGATCTGCGAGCCAGATCACACTAGACTTTGAGGGACTGGCCACGGCCAGCGACTGCGAGCGGGACGGAGTGTCGTTGAACGACACGGACTCGACCAGCACGCGAGAGAGGAGGGACTCAGGGGTAGGAGCTTCACTAACCCGACCTAGGTGAGTGAGAGGACATGGAGGGCTTTTGACTGGAGATGGAAAAAAAAGAAGTGTATAATCTTAGCCTGAGGTGTGCCACTGTTGCTAACTAAGCTAGCGCCTTTGATGGCTGCAATGCGACTGCCCATTGCCAACCACCAAAGTTAGCAAACTAGTTACTAGTTGCTACATGAACTAGTTAGGAACTATGAAGTTGAAGTTGCTAACAATGGTTTTGGGAAACACACTCCTGGTTGACAATCTCCAAGCTCAATTTGATCTTGCTCTTCAGCTCAGTAGGCAGGCCAATGGCTATGTGGCCTATGTCTTCTAAACTTTGTTTTGTTTGCCTAAGACAGACAGACAAACATCCAGTTTACCCCTTTTGCAATGAAGATGTGCTTAACATGTGTTTTGTTTGAAATTATGTCGTGCCCTGCTATGTCGTCTTTTGTCTGCAAATGTCATCGGAATCTACGGATCCAGTTTGGTCACATCTGTTGATTCCACCTCAGGCTGGGAGATGATGGTCAAGTGTCCAGACCAAACTCCAAACTCAATCTCAGATTGAGCTAATCAGCTGATCAATTCGAAAGCCAGACTAGCATATTTGGATGCTCTTGGTTTGGAAACTGATGGCCATTTTAACATCTGTTTCATGATTGGATTTGATTGTTTTTTCCACAGTTGACTTTCCATCATAGTGTCTATAATCTGCCTCTAGTATTTATATTTTCCTCTTAACTTGTAGATTAAGGTGGCCCAGCTTCAGGATATCAAATCGCCTCAGCCAATCGGGAGTCTCTCTGCAGATCAATAGCCAATCGGCTGGTCAGCTGAGCCTGTTACAGAAGTTCTCCTTGTTACGCCTCACTGCCATCATGGAGAAATATTCAATGTCTAACAAACATGGATGGACCTGGTGAGTACACTGCCTTGCATTGAGAATCACCGCATAGAAAATCTTTGCTTAAAGCATGCACCCAGTCCATATACTAGCATAAGCCAGTACACATACATGTTAGAGTTTAGTTTAGACTATAAAATGTAAGTGTATTGTAACTCAAATTAGTTTACGTCTGTCAGTAATGTTTTATAAAAATATAAAGTACAATTGAATTAACTGTTTGATTTTATATGAAATTCTGGTTTACAGTGTAGAGTTTGCATCTAAGACATGACAATATACAGTGACACGTGTTTGTGTCATTTTGTCATGTGTATCAGTGTGTTGGTATAAAATATTATCAGTCATGGGAAGGCTGAAATTTGAGCGGTTTTGAAAGAGGCTTTAGATGGGGCAGTGTTCCATGGTTAACTCTCATGTCAAGGCACACTGCCCTCCTGCCTGCCTCTGATGGTGATGTACTTGACCGTGGCCGACTGATGAACTTCAGTGGAGCCATCATAGTCAGCCATCTTTCTCCCTCACTCTGTCTCTTGTCTTTGGTTCTGGGATTTTACCCTCAAGTTGTATTGTATGTCGGTCAGTATTTGTGCATGTGTGTGTGTGTTTGTGTGTGTGTGTGTGTCTGTGTGTGTGGATGAGCGATTGGTTGACTGACTGTGTGTTTGTGTGTGTGTGGGTGTGTGTATGGATGAGTGATTGGTTGACTGACTGTGTGTGTGTGTTTGTGTGTGTCTGTGTGTGTGTGTGTGTGGGGGGGTGTATAGATGAGTGATTGGTTGGCTGACTGACTGTGTGTGTGTGGATGAGTGATTGGTTTGACTGACTGTGTGTGTGTGTGTATGTATGTGTGTGTGTGTGTGTGTGTGTGTGTGTGTGTGTGTGTGTGTGTGAGTGTGTATGTGTGTGGGCTACAATCTTGTGCTGAATTCAGGAGTATCCCAGCTACATTTCTGGAATGTCAGTAGCCTGTGTATGTACGGTGTGCTTAGAGACCACCCATGAACTTTTATCCAGATAAACAAATGTGTGTAATGAATCCCCTGATCTTGGCTCACATGGCTTTCTCCTCTCCACTCACATGCTCTCTTCATCCACCACTTTTTTTCCCTCTTTCTTACAGCCCCCACCCCATCTCTTTCTCATCCACAATAACACAAACATAACCTGCCTACTTCTTCATATTCTCAGAGTGCCACTATTACAGAATCAAATGTACTGACTCTCTTGGCCAAAAAACCTGACTCAGGTTGTCATTCTAACATAATGTAATACTTGAACCAAAGATCATTGAATACTGACCAAGATAGACCAACATAATATATTACAGTGGGAGCAAAAGTGAATATTTCCGGTCAGCAAAAGTGGGAGAGTCACATAACGTCACAATATAAACTTTTCAATGATCTTCTGTATCAGCGTATGAGGGCTCGACTCTGGTCTGCATAAAATGGGGTATTTTCCCCCCTCCCTCTTGCGAAAATAGAACGTGGAACTTAACGAACGTTTGTGCCTCTCGCTCCACTTTTACCCTCTCTGTTCGAACTCAGAGTTGACAGTTAGCGCACCGGTGTAAAATGGGCCTGGTGTCATCTCTCTCTCCAAGGTCTGTGCCCAAGTTTATGAAGCGGATGAAGAGCCCAGAGTATAAAGATAAGGTGGTGTTCGGCGTGCCTCTGATTGTGCATGTGCAGCGCCACGGACAGCCCCTGCCCCTCTGCATTCAGCTGGCTCTGCGCTATCTCCGGAGCCAGTGTCTGGACCAGGTGAGTGCGACAGAGGCCAGAAAACACACACATACACAGGGTAGCATAATCTCAGTTAAAGGGGCACGCACGCACATGTGTGTGTGTGTGTGTGTGCATGTGTGTGTGCTAAACACATACAAATAAACAAATACAAGCTATAAGTTTGTATTGATGCTCACTGATGTCGTACAGATGCAAACACACACACACGCACACACACACACACTCACACACACAACAGAGTATAATCTCACATGCACACAGCTTTACACACATATAATCCTAGTTGTTCAAACAGACATAAACACAGGGATAAGTATAAAAAAGCTCACAACTTCATAGTTCTACTAACACCCAGAATTTGTTAAAAATCCTGAGAATGGATCAGGTTGTAGAAGATTTTTATTTTTTTAATGGTGAGACGCTTTTTCACAGCTCACATGTAAATACAACACTAATCATTTGTACAAATGTAACAGCGCTGTGCGTGTGGTGTCGCAGGTGGGCTTGTTCCGTAAGTCAGGTGTGAAATCTCGCATACTGGCCCTGAGGCAGATGTGCGAGATTTCGCCAGACGCGGTGGACTACGAGGACCAGTCAGCGTACGACGTGGCCGACATGGTGAAGCAGTTCTTCAGGGACCTCCCCGAGCCGCTGCTCACCAGCAAAATGAGTGACACGTTCCTGCACATTTACCAGTGTAAGACTTGGTGGACCTGCAATCCAGTGACAGAATGACAAGCCATAGCAGTTTGTGTGTGCACACATAAATTCCACACAGAGTCTAAAAGTGCACACAATTGTAAGAATTGCAACAAGAACTGAATATAAAATGGGAAAGACTCATAAAGAATAAAAGTACCTGCACTGTGTGTTTTAATAATACAACGTTTCGCCGGTGTGTTGTTTGTTATGTACAGCCAGGACCGCAGAGAAAACATTGCACTATTTAAAAATCACATTTTTATTTTGTGGGTTAAGAAAACTGTGCAGAAACTTTTCTTCTTTTTTGAGTCATGAAAAAAGTTCCACACAATCTTACATTCTCTCTCTCTCTCTCTCTCTCTTTCTCTCTGCATCTCTCTCTACAGATGTCCCTAGCGAGCAGCGCTTGCAGGCAGTGCAGGCGGCCATCATGCTCATGTCGGACGAGAGCCGCGAGGTGCTGCAGACGCTCCTCTGCTTCCTCAGTGATGTCACTTCCTCTGTGGAGGAGAACCAGATGACCCCAATGAACCTGGCCGTGTGTCTGGCGCCTTCCCTTTTCCACCTGAACATCATGAAGAACGACAACCTGTCGCCCAGGTGACCTGCCCAGCAGTCAATGAATTAGGGCTACTTTAGAAAGGATTGGATGAGAAAAGTGTCAGACAAATGCATGAGCGAGCGAGTGAGTGAGTGAGTGAGTGGCTCAGTCAGTAAATCAGTCAGTCTTTACAGCGTATTTTATGAATGGAAGTGGCTTTAGATAAAAGCATTAGCAGAATGCGTGAGTGAGTGACTGATTGACGCACTCAGTTAGTCAGCCAGTAAAAAGAAAGTAAGAAAAAAAGACAGAAAGAAAGCTTCTTAACTATATAGTGAGGGATATGTTTACACAAAGATTGGCAGCTCTTTGGAAAGCAGTACTGAAAAATCTTGTCTTAAGACATATTGCACAATCAGTGGTGCTTTTTTATTGCCAAAGAACTAAACAGAGAACTGAAACTATCAGGTCTTATTTTTTTTTTCTTTGTCTTGTTTTTCACAGTAGAGTTTCCTGTCTTTGTTAACCAGTGTGTTAATAGCTGAGAGAGCTGTACTTCCGAGAGGTACTAGCTCTTAGCTGTTGGCAGGAGTTGGTTAGGAGTCGACTCACAAAGGCATTCTTTCACAATATAACACACACACACAAACGCATGCGCGCACACACACATACACACACACAGAAACACACGCACACACACACACACACACACACATAAACACACACACACATATACACACACACACACACACACACAGAGAGTATCATCCAGTCACCCATTCATTTCCTCAAGGCCATCAGGGGGCCGGGTGTGTGAAGTCATTAGATGGTGACAGAGTGGCGCTGTCATTAGTGGTGCTGCCCAGTGGACGTGGTGAGGTATGAGGTAGTGCTCAGGGGCATGACAGACACACACACACACACGCAGAGGTTCTTTGGAATATTGCTTAAACCCAAACAAGCTCCCTGGCCATTAAAAGTTATTACTGCCCTCTACTCAAAGAGGCCTGCAGAATCAAAATCAAAAGCAGAGTTGCTTGCTAGCCCTGAGGGCCGTTGTGAAGAAAAGGAGTTTGTGTTTGTTTGTATGTGTGTGTGTGTGTGTGTGATTGTGTGTATGTGTGTGGGTGTTTGTATATGTATGTGTGTATGTTAGGTTGAGAGAGAGAAGAACAGAGAGAGAGAAAAAGAGAGCGAGAGACCCATTCCCTCAGGCCATGTACCATCTGTCTGCATAACTGACCTCTGCCATGTTGTTTCCCCACCCCTCCATGCAGGTCCATCCAGAAGAAATATGCCACAGGACGGCCAGAACAGAAAGACCTCAATGAGAACCTGGCAGCTACCCAGGGCTTGGCCCACATGATCATGGAGTGCAACAGTCTCTTTGAGGTGAAGTAGTTATCACTGATTATACTGGAGAAAAAATTTTTACTTTCTTACTTAGTTTGACTTGATCAGTTTTCCTCTTTCTACTAATTCTAAAGGAAATTGTTTTAAAGCCAGTTGTCTTAAGTGTCTGGTAATAATATAGCCTAAATAAAATGTTTTTGAACCTGATTTATAAGTGTTTATAACGTTTTAACATTAAAAAAAAACATTGACATATCCTACATAAAATTTTAGGGCATCTCAGGGTTTTCTCACTATGTTCTTCTTTTCCTCCTGCGGTTTCTCTAAACCTGTAGTCTTTGACGTTAAACTTCCATTGGAAATCGGACATCCCAGCCAGGAGAATGTCTCCCTGTATATATCTGAGTTCATATTTATGAGATTGTGGAAGGCCATTTCAGACAGTGCTCATGTGGTCTGTCTCGGGATGCTTTGCAGATCCCCCACGAGATGGTGACCCAGTCAAGGAACTCGTATATGGAGGCTGAGATTTTGGCGCCCCCTCTGGACGAACTGTGCAAACAGCAGCACCACCAGCAGCATCAGCGGCAGCTCCAGGAAGAGGAGGAAGAGGAGGACATGGAGGAGGAGGAGGGCTCGTATCTCTCTCAGGTGGAGAGGCTGACCCAAAATCTGCTGAAAGAGACTAGGGACAAGACCAAGGGCTGGGTGAGCCGGCAGAGTCTGGACAACACGGAACTGGCCTTCAGGAAGGTTGGTCTGATGTATACATACTCAGTATACACATAATACACACAGTACTGTACTAATGCTCACTCACACACACACACACACACACTTAAAGCAATGTACTGTGTTTGTCAGGTAGAGGATGGGACCCCGTTGCGGAGGTGGCGTGTGTCTGTAGAAGTGGAGGCCCCTCCATCAATAGTGCTGAACCGCATACTACGAGAGCGCCACCTATGGGACAGTGATCTGTTGCAGTGGAAGGTTCTAGAAACTCTGGACAAGCAGACCGAGGTGTATCAGTATGCACTCAACAGCATGGCTCCTCACCCTAGCAGGGACTTTGTGGTTCTCCGGTAAGTTCAGTGGACAGCACAGTGCTCTGTTCGTCACCTTGTCACACCTTGAGAAATTAAACTTGTTTAATGCAAACTTGTTCCAAATTTGAGCCAGTGTCTGGATCAGGTGAGTGCGACAGAGGCCAGAAAACACACACATACACAGGGTAGCATAATCTCAGTTATACACACACACACACACACACACACACACACACACACAAACAGAGTGTAATTTCATGCACACAGCTTTACACACAGATAATCCAAGTTGTTCAAACAGACATAAACGCAGAGATGAATATTAAAAAGGCTCACAACTTCATAGCTCTACTAACACCCAGAATTTGTGAGAGGTTCAGCAGACACCACAGTGCTCTATTTTTCACCTTGTCACCCTCAGGCTTGTGTTTGTTGAGAGAAATTAAACCTGTTTAGGCCAAACTTGTTTACAGCATTGCTATTTATATGTGTCACCCAAAGGTGACATTTAAAAATGTGATCATATTAGTGAAAAAAATCACTAATAATCATTGGAACAAATCCAGAAGGAAATCGTCATTTTACTTACCTCCATAAAAGGGTTCAAAATCCACACATTCTAACATTATATACCTTGAAGGAGAAATCCGGTGTGATCCGGTGTGACAGCTATGGTGTCCTTTTCATTAATATGTAGTAAAAAAAATGACATACAAATGACCTTTTCTTTCAGTAGCAGTCTACCCAACACTTTTCAAAGTTGTGTCTAACCTCAAGTATTCAGGATTTTTTTTTTTGCAGAGGTCATTCATTGAGCGTCACACACAACTGTTTTTGTTTCAAGCAAGCATCTGCAGATCAGTTAGCTGCGGGAAATTGGGTTTAGCCATTAGGCCGGCCATGAATGATGCTTGCTTCTTGAAATCTAATTCAAGGCTAGCTCTTGGCAGACGGCGTGTGTGAGCACGAGTGTGAGCAGTGAGCTGTCCTCAGGTGACCTCTCTTCGAACTAGATCATTCAGTCTGACCAGACCTTCAGGCTTGACGTTGACACATTGGCCAATCACTGCACAGATTCCTGTCAGTTAAGTCTTTGAGGGGTCAGCGCTTAGAGATTAAGATTCAGCCATTATATCCCATGTGTTGTGTTCTGTTTGAATTGATGAGATTGTAAAGTCTGAAGGAAAATAATATCAGAATATGAACATAATACATCTGTACATTATTGGACTTATCATGTCTGTCTTCATAGGCTCAATTCAGTCCAATTCTTTCCTTGGATTTTCAAATTCTTTACTTGTCTCTCTTTTACAGGTCATGGAGGACTGACTTACAAAAGGGAGTGTGTACACTTGTGGCCATCTCTGTGGATCATGAAGACAGTCCACCCATGGGTGGAGTCCGAGGAGTTGTTCTGGAGTCGCAGTATCTGCTGGAGCCGTGTGGGTCAGGGAAATCCAGACTTACCCACACCTGCAGGATTGACCTCAAGTACGACTAAGTTTGTGTGTGTTTATGAATCTGCATGTGTGTGTTTGTGTTTCTCTCTGTCTCTCTGAGAGAACATGCCTGAGGAAACATTATCTGCCTGCACTGAGGACGTAGCCTTTTTTTTCAAGCTACCTCGCTCCCCAATACTCTCCCTCAAATTAAATGGTGTGGCATTTTTCTGTGTATGGTCTGAATTACAGTGGGTGTTGTTACATGCAATGATGACTGGGGTATGTGTGTGTGTGTGTGTGTGTGTGTGTGTGTGTGTGTGTGCGCGCATGTGTTTGTTTTTGTGACTACAGAGGACGGTCTCCTGAATGGTATAACAAATCCTTCGGTCATCTCTGCTCTGCTGAAGCTGCCCGTATTCGTGAGTCCTTCCAGAGCCTGGATTCAGAGGGGCCCGAAACCAAGATCTGAGATCTGAGACTGGACACCACTACTGGCTCAGGCCAAACTGAAAAATAGTGCCAGAACATTCACTGGGACAGGACCTTAAATAATTCAGAGAATGAGTGTCGTTGTTGAATGGAAGACGACATGCGAGCACTGGTTTGACTTGACAAAGGTCCAACTGCCGGACTTCCTGCTGTCCCAGTTGAGTCTTAATCTATGTACACCATTTAGTCCTTGTCTGCATAATTTGTGGCACTGCCACCTGGTGGTATGTGCAGGTCTTGCAACAGTTATTCAAATTGCATTTTCACATTAAATATGTGTAAATCATAACTGCAGTGGGAGAAATAGTGGAACAAGCTAAAACTACACAATCGCATCAACTCATCAGGCATTAATGTAGACCTTCTTAGGCCTGAGAGATATTCTGTGGGATAAATCAAATTATTAGGGTAGCATTAACGAACATATTGCCATGTTCATTTGCAACTCAGTTTCAGCTAACTAAGGACATGTGTGTACTTCTGTCTGAGCGAACAGTTCTAGTGCTGTGATTCTGCATAATGCTGAGCATTTGAAGTAAACTCATTTTCCACTGCTTTATGCACATATCTGTGGCCTGGGAAAGCAATGACCAATAGCTTTAGTAAGTTTAATATGACACAGATCTTTCTTGTGACATCTGTATTGCTTTTGATGTCAGTTGCGATTGCAGTAATGTGTTTCGTGTCAGTTGCAGTGTCAGTGGTGCAGTCTTATGCTGAGATACTGATGCCAACAAACATGTTTCTTTTTATTTGAGCTCACATACATGCATTCTGTTCAGGATAAATACGATGACAGGAACTTCCATGGGCTGTGCCAAGAGAGTATGTAAATGAGAACAAATTAATTATATACATAAGACAGTAATGGACCAGTACTGTTACTATAATATGTTCATATGTCAATGCATCACCACTGCCAAGAGCTAAAATTTGCTGAAAGTAATCGTACAAATTATTATTATTATAATTATTATTATTATTATTATTATTACTATTATTATTATTAATGTTGTTGCAACACTGTTGTGTCTCTACAATGTCTAGGACATGTAACCATTTCACTGCTTCTGGGAAGCATTTACACATTATTCATTTCTTTCAACACAATGATATATAGACATGAGTCTGCGAGCCCCATGTGTGTGTATGTCTTTGTGGCAATACCTATTGCCATTTTTGTATTATATATATATATATATATGTTGTAAATATGCCATGCTTACTGACAGATTCAACTGCTTCTTTGCCCTGTATGGCTGTGTGTTGATGTTAATAGGTTTTTGAATGGTGTTGAACGTATGCGTCTCCAGTACCAAACTATAAGCTGGTGCTGTGGCCCCACGGTGTTATTTGATCCAAGGCGAGAGATGGGTGGGGGGTGGGGTGGGGGTTGACAGGGAGTCTAAGACCTACAGGTAAGGTGCCAACGGCTCCAGACATCATGCGACGATGAGCGGAACAACAGGGTGTCTGACCATCACAGTTTATACTGAGTGTGGAAGGGGGGGGTGAACCTCTTACTTCATTAAACTGTGTCAGAAACTCTTCATCCTCTGTTGATGTGTGCATTGGTGTGCTCTGTATTGGGTTTTACACCTACACCACAAGTCCTGCAATGCTTTTCTTCAAACACTAGGTGTCACTATGGAAATACAGGAGAGTGCTGAGTGAGTGGTTGAGAGTTGATAGGTTGTCTATGCCATCTGGCACTGTACTTTTGTGACACAAAACAAAAAGATCAATGAGATACCAAGGAATGCAAATGGTCTTGAGAAGAAAGAGAACACAATAGCTTGTCCAATACATCTGACCGAACACGTCTAATGCTTCAGCAACAGCACAACTGATCTATATTCATTTGCGATGGTGTGGTGTGTCTAAATCAGAGAGAAGTCTTCCACTGCAGAGGACACTCTCCTGGCAGTTCATCTTTATTTACGAAGTGACAGCTGAGTTGTGTCCTCCATTCAGGACACTAACTCCGTGATGTCGATTCCTAATGAGGCTGCCTGGCTTTGCTCCACTGGCATCAATGGTATGGACCGTACTTCTAGTATAGTAAAAGTATCTATACTAGTGTGATATATATGCTTGTCTAGTATGAGTATACTTGTGTACTATAAGTATATATACACTTGTGTACTGTATATATCTCTGCATTTGTCTCCAGTCGTGAATTAGTGAAACATACACAGCGAGGTGCAGTACACACTAACCCGGCGCAGTGGGTTGCCTACTACAGTGGCTCCCAGGGAGCAGTGCTTAGGTGCTGTGGATGTACTGGTTGGGGATCAGACTGCCAAAGACTTTTCAAGCCCAGTTTCAAGCCCGAAGCCCTAACCAGTAGGCCATGGCTGCCCCAAACATCTAGTGTCTTTAAAATAGGATTGGATTGATCTGGTTCACCACACATAGAAGTTTAGTTTTAAGGCATGATTTCAAAGCTAGGATTACTACTGTTGCCACAGACACTAACCTCTTTGGATTTGCCTCATCTGACCTAGAGTATGTTGTTGCAGGAGTTTAAGGAAGTAAGATGGAGTTGCACTGACTCCAATCAAAAACCTAAAGTACTATGTTGGCCAATGGTTGACTCTCACAATGTCTACTTTGTCAGGGAAAATAATGACAAAGTATATCTGTGCTGTTGATACTGTGAATAAGAATTTTTCATATATCTGTTTGTAAATCCCATGCCACAGACACAGACTCACTGTGGGGAAAACTAGGTCATTCATATAGAGCATAAGAGAAAGATGATCCAGAGAAATATCCATTGAAAATGCTTGCATTAAATCACCAGTGCATCTTAATGGTTGTGCAAACAATGTTGCACAAATACAACATAACAAGCATCAGAGTTCAAGGTCAAACAAAAACAAATGTCTCTCATGTTCTTTCACATTCAGAGGTGTCTTCTCCAATCGCGAGGAAGGCATTAGGTAGTAGGACTAGAGAGAAATAGGAAGGCTGACTCATGTTAATGCATCCAGACACACCGCAGAGGCTCAGCCATTCTGTGCCCCTTGGATCCTCTTAACAAGGGAACAACATCATTACACATTGTTCTGATGGCCACAACACAAGATGGAGTCAAGCATCCATCCATTCTTTTCAGTCATTCACCGTAACCCTTAATGGCATGATGAATAACTGAGGTAAAAAGCTATATGTGAATAAAATTAAATCAATCAGGATCATTGTGTACAAATGCACAGAATAACAGATGTGTGTATGTTAAACATGCATGATGCTGTCAGGTGCATTGTTAATTGGCTGCTAAGTAACACTGAATCTGAGTCGTTGTCTCCCACTGTGTATAGTTTAGGTGGTCAATGAGTTCATGGAGCCAGAAACTGAAGACAGAGGCAAACAAATACTGTATAAATATACTGTATAATTAAAAGAGGTATTTGTTCAACTGTGATAATTGCTTGTGACATTTCAAGACTAAAATCCTATCCCAAAACAACCTAAGATGGGAAAGACCTCTTTTAGTCCAAAATGTCTGTCTCTGTGTGAGACCTAAATAAAAAGGTCATTAATAAATAAAAGACGAACTGGATGAATTATTGATCAAGATGTGTGCCTCTGTGTGTGCGTGTGTGTGTGTGGTGTGTGTGTGTGTGTATGTATGTGCATGTGTGGTGGGGAGGCTGAGGTGGGTTGTCTGCCTGTGAGCTAGAATCCCTGATGAGTAGATCAGCAGCTCCCCATCTCTGTCTCCCTCGCTACGTCTTCTACTGCTAATGCACCCCACCACCCCCAACAACCACACCCCCATGCCCCTCGTCACCTTGGATGTGGGTTCATTGGGTTGAGTAGAGTCTTTGTCTGCAGTAGTGCGGTGCATTTCCCAAAGCCATAATTGCTAACTAGTTAGCAACTTAGTTGGTTGGCAATGGGCAATTGCATTGTAACCAACAAAATTGCAAACTATGGATTTGGGAGAAGCACCCCTGAAGTGACAATGTACACATTAAATAAACACGATTGACATTCTTTACATGTGAACTGCTACTTACATAAGAAAACACTTATCTGCTTGGTTCACAAACCTAAAAATCAGTGCAAATAGGAGATGTCAAGTCAAGGGTAGGGAGATGCAGACAGTATCATCCTGAGAGAAAGAGAGAGATGAAGAAAGAGAGTGGATGTCGTTGCCTTGGCTACAGTCAACCTCCTCTCTTTCCTCCTCCTCATCTTCCTCCCATCCTGTTGATGGTTTTGTCTATGTTTAGTTACAGTGGGATCAGCTGTGGGGATCATGCTCTGGCTCACAGAGAGATAACTCTTTCTATTTGAAAGGAGAGATAGGACCCACTTGTTATCAGCCTTCATCTTGCTTTGATCTCAGTTCATTTTTAAAAGTATAATGACACGGTGGCTCTCTACACATCTCTACTCAGACCACAGAATAGTCAGATGATAGTGGGCACTGGGTTCAGACGCAGCCATGTTTTTGCCCCTGTAGTACTGAGAGGACATGTCAGTTTGTCTGCTTGCACTCTTTAACCAGACATGTGGGCTGGCTGTGTAAATGGGCTCTACTGGGGCTGGACTGCGGTGACTCACACTTCTCTGACGAGTCCGGAAACTGCTCACCGGTGTGACTGCTTGGCCCTGTCCTGGCATAACCTCCCTCAGGGAAAAGCGACTGCTGTTTTAATCTGAGCGTGTGTGTGTGTGTGTGTGTGTGTGTGTGTTTGTGTGTCCATAACACTGCAATCCAGTTACAAGCCTACCGGTGAAATTCAGTTCTGTCTTTGTGTTTAGATAAATTCTCAAAATTATATCAAAGTGCACAGGATTTGTATGGAGAGGGGGCATGTGTGCTGTCTTATTTAAATGTCTTAAATATGTTAGCATACATTGCATAAATATGTGTGTGTGTGTGTGTGTGTGTGAGCGATGAAGCTACTACTGGCCTGTACTTTTTCTTCTCTTGTCTCCTTGACACTGACTAACTTCTAAAGCACTCAGAGACAGCCAGGAGCACAGTGATGGCCACTTCCTTTTCACTCATCCTCCCCGAAAGCACACAGACATTTCCTCTATTGCTCCTCACTCGATTTGTGTGGGGCTTTTTATTTCTTCTGCCCCAGACCTGAAGGCAGTCATGGCTGTCCAGATAGGAATGCTCAGTTCTCTTCAGCTGGCCACCTGAGAGACAATACTGAAATCTCTTGAGCATCAGCTCTCCTTAAATGTATGAACAAATTGGAAAAGATGTGCCGTGGAAGCAGAATGTACATCTACCTTCTCTGGTCCAAAGAAGTGTACAGTTACCTTCATCAGAATGCCTGTAACGGAAATGCTACATCACAAATGTGGCCCTATACTGAAATACTGTGTGCCTGTGTGTGTGTTGTGTTTGTGCGTGTGTGTGTGTGTGTGTGTTTGTTTGTGTGTGTGTGTGTTCAAGGCACGTAACGCATCATGGCTTGCCCAGAGGGATAAGTCTGACATGGGGGTACCAAAGAACCAGATGTCCAACCATACAAAGTCCACAGACTCAGGCCTGCGTGTGTGCTTAATTGAGAAAATAAACACAAATACAAGAGCCGCACATTAATACGTCCACACACCATTATGGAGAAATTCCCATGGGTGCTTTCTGCAGTAGTCACGCATGAACAAATGAGTTCAAAGCAGAAGGCAGGAGGGTTGATTAAGCAGGCATTCGAGGTTTGCATACCTCCCACGCTTACGAAGCAGCCAATCTAATGTGTCCCCACCAGATCTTAATTGACCATTTGATCAACAACAACTGGGCCAATCTCATGGAGACAGAAAGAAGCAATTATTTTACTGGATTGATACTGCGTTTGGACCCAACCCAACAACCATGTCATGTTCTGCAAGTCCTTTTTTTCAAGAATTCTGTAAATTGGACAGCTTATAATGAATATACACTGTCAATTTGACAAGGTGTACTTTACCTGTCATATAATGCTCAAGGAACCTTTGCATACCATGTTAGCTAACAGAATAGGCCATTGTGATTATTCCTTGGTATACCAAAGAGCCAGTCACTCAGGCTCCCTCCCCGCCCAAAACCTGCTAACATGTACTGCAAAGCACTCCTGCCCTCATTGTTATTTACTGTAATAGTTGCAACTAATGGCCATATTTATTCATCGATTAGTTGTAGTTGTGTATGGCAGCTGCAGTAATATTTCAGAAAGTGGTGACATAGTTGACGCGTGTCCCAAAAAACCTCAAATGCCCACATGCCAAATATAGTTTACTGTGAAAGAGGTGTAAGGCTAACTATGTTCACATTTAAGACTCTGCAGTCAGAGAATTGTTAAAAATAGCACAAATAGACTAGTTGACTATAAAATATTTGTTGATTAAATGAATAGTTAACTAATCGTAATTGTAGGCCTACTTAAAGCATAGTGTTCCATATCCTCAACTATGATGGCAGTCAAAATGTGATCTGCTTTGGTTTTGAACAACCAATCGACTTTCTTAACCTGAGAATGTGGCAGTGTGTTTATGGGAATACTCATTTTTCATGTCCATCAGAGCAATAAGACAGTGATTGACTCTCACCTCTCTCTCTCTCTCTCTTTCTCTCGTTCCAATCATCTCTACCTCTGAGGAGATTGTGTGCCAGTTTATTCACTTAGGATGTATAGTGGCTTAAGTGATCGTCGCACATGCCGAGTCAGCCTTTTGGCTGTCACTGTAAGAGCTGAACTTTGGAAAGGGCAGGACATCTCATCTGCAGCCCCTCCCCCTCTGTTCTCTGTCTCCCTCTCCCCCTCTCCTGCCAGCATATTCTCACCAGGAGTCACTTGGCCCAGCAGTCACCCATCCCCCACACCTCCTAACCTTCCCCTCCCCCCATCCCCCTCTTTACCAAAAGACAAGACTCTCAGCCTCTTGTTCACACTCTTTGTAGAAACAAAACCATAGATCAAACATCACTGAACACCAATTTCCCAAATAAGTAACACAACATTTTGGTAATATTTTAGTGATTGTGATGCTGAAAGCTGCACTAAATACAGTGAAACCCTATTATGAAGATATCTCATAACAAATAATGGATGCCGGGTCAGTAAAACCAAATCTCTTGTTAATAGTAATAATCAGACTGTTGAGGTGGTAGCATGGTGTGCAGAGAACATGGCCACTGGGTGACTCACCACGAACAAGTAGCAGGAATATGATAATTACAGCAATGAATCATGCAAGTGCAGGTCACAGGAAGTCATTAGCTGATAGAGTCCAAAGAAATAAATGCTTAACAAAGCAACAGATGTTTGTAGTGGCAATATGCACAGTTAATATCCTGTCTTTCTGTCTGTCTGTAGGCCCTCCAAATGTGAGTATACACATCAAAACACGGGGATGCACACATGTAAATACATAAACTGTGATACCATGAAGCAAGCGTTTTAGCCACACAGAGGGCTTTGTCTTCTAACTGTCAGGGTTAAACATAGATTAACCACACCCTGTGACTTCAGACCCCTCCTGATTTTCTCGGTATGAAATGCCAGGAAAGAATTCAACAAATCAATCATAGAGACGCCAGTGTGTAAGACAGAGTCACAGATGTAGATTAGAAAAAGAGGTATAGATATAGAGACAGACATACAAAAAATAATGAGAGTAAAGCAAAAAGCAAAAAAGTGACCATACACAATAGCACATCATAATCGTATATTATACATTTCAACGTCATATAATGTATCTCATACATGTATGCTTGGCCTATTAAGTGGTCAGTTGGTCCGTTTATTCTAATGCTTAATGACTTGGAAAGTAAGTGTTTAATGTGGGGTAATGCTTTGCGTTGTTTGATGTAAGATTGAGAAACCTGCTAAACATGAGCTGTTAAATGAATTATGAACTGAACTAGATTTCAACATTGTAGGCCTGTATGAGGGAGTATATATATGAGAGTACACCTTATTCTATATTCAAAATAATGGCCTTTTCTGGACCAGCTGTGAAAACGGAGTAGAGTGCTGTGAAATGGGGCTCTGGCTGAATGCTTTCCTTAGTTAACCTACCTTATTAAGCCCATGGCGGTATGTTAGGGTGCATTAGGACTGTCTAATGTCTGAGATGGCAATACACTGAAGAATTTTGTGCCACCTTTTCAGTAGTGTTCTAATCATTAACTCACTGAATTCAGGCAGCCAGACCAGGGCCAGTTCCTGGCATAGCTTACCTAGGCTACATGCCTAGGGTGCCAAATATCAGGAGGGCATTGAAATACAATCCTTAGATTTTTCTCCAGTTTTTTTATTTCTTTTATTTATTTACGTTTATTTCTAGACAATAGACAAAGTCAAATCTGGCCAAGGGCAGCAAAAAGGCTAGCGCTGGCCCTGAGCCAGACAATGAAGACCTGATGTTAGTGTAACGCAGTGACAAATGCAACTAAATCAAGGGCCTATGAAACGGTCTCAACACCCGTGGGGCTACAGCAACCTCTCATCTCCATGTCGGTGCACACATAAAGATTAGTTAGTGAATTTATGTGAATTCAAACTTTGCTTGTAGATCTAGGCCTGTTTATTTGTAAAGAGAAACAAAAGATCAGATTATTTACAACAAATGTCTATTTTTAGGTTGGCATGAATCTCCAAAGTGCCCTCCAAACTGTGTATAAAATTAGGCAATGTCTGTTGTCGTGACTTCACAAGTAATATCTGCAAGATGCAGACCTCTTGCGTTGCTATAAGTTAGGACAATATCCAATCTTTGTCCAAAGGCACATTCATTATCATCTTGCTGAACAGTAAGCCCGTGTCTTCACAGAGTATTATCACCTTTAACTTGCATAAAGCTGTGCGGTTTGATATTTTAACGTTTGTTTTAGGCATACATACATTACATACATTTTGCCCAAATGTAACTGATTCCATGAAATCCTCTCCAGCAGCAAAAGCACGTGCTCCCAGCGCTGAACACTCCAATGAAGTTCAACCAAACCCTCAACACGCAGGCGTGGTGAACACAACCGCAGACAGGGGGCGTCAACATGGCGCCCTAAGAACGACAACATAGCTCAAGACTGCACCGCACACTGGTTGACATCAGGAGAGGAGAGGAGATAGCAAGAGGGTACCATTTCTTCAAGCACAGAGAGATATCCTGCTTATTTGTCGTATGCATAATTTTTATCAGCAGGAAAATAGGAAGGACTTGAAGTTAAACACGGATTTACCCGATTTTACCATATTTAAAACTTTACATTTTCGTCTGTTTGATGCTTTTGTACGGACGCTAGTGATACAAAGCAGGTGAGAGACCGAGGCGGCCGCTCCTTGATTCGGGTGGAAATGTCGAGCGAGAAGCCGGTTTCAGCACCGGGTTCCGGCTCGCTCTCGGACCGAGAAGCTCCCCCGGGTCCTGGGCAGCAAGTCGTTACAGGTTCTGCTTCAGGGGAGATGATGGTGTCTGGATCCGGCTCCATGGTTCTCCCCGCCGGGGTGATCAACCCCTCGGTTCCGATCCGGAATATCAAGATGAAATTTGCCGTCCTCATTGGTCTTATACAAGTCGGAGAGGTTAGCAACAGAGACATCGTCGAAACAGTTCTAAATCTGGTAAGTGCAATGAACAGCCAATACATTGTTACCATTATTGGGCTAACGTTACATTGTAGCGCCTGAGCTGACATCCATAGGCGGCATAGCGGTATCTCCTTTATTCCATTTGCAGCACCCGCTAGCTACACAAAATGATGTCATATTTTTATTTGAATGGTAATGAAGAAGAAGGAATAAAACACGGAATACATGAATAAATCAGTTTTGTCCAGTGCCTCTTGACTTTAAAACAGCCCTCTCAACTGAGCTAATGGGCGCTTTCTTTTGTTGACAATACGACCTGCTAATGTCCAAAGACAATTTGCTGGAAAAACAGACAGTATCTTAAAGGTCTATATGGTCAGTTGTGGTGTAATTCATTTCGTTTGAAAGACGTTTGGGCCAAGCGGTAAATTATGAGAGCCGACAAAATGGATAGCGTTAAATTACTAACAGCACTGACCTGTCAGGGCGACTCGCCTTAGAGTATCTATCATCTCTGCAGAGTATAAATGTTTTTCTTCCAAAACACTGACTCTAAAAACATTGCGTTATAGCTGCCACACAGCTGGCCGATACGAAATGCCTGTTTATCGAGCTAAGGGGCCTAGTGGAAATTCATGGTGCATTTAAAAGACCGTATGCTAGGTGATTTGTGCATCACGCTGGTGTAGCAGAGGCTTTTCATTGCCAAGCATCACTAGGACAAGCGGTGTAGGCTATGAACCTCTAACGACTGGGCCTACCGTTAGTTGTGCATTCGCGCAATTATGGCACCTGTTCTTTGTGGTGGAGCCTACGTCATTTAGTGTTATAGTCAAAGGATAGATGTCCAAAGTTGTGGACTATGGACCATTGCGGCGTTTTTAGATTATAGGCCGCGGATAGTCTGGTGAATAGAGGTGGATTAAGACTGTTTTTTCAACGAATGTTAACTCTTGTTACGAAACAGCTCAGAAAACGTATTAACACAGATTCAGTAACCTAATGCGTTCGGTAGAGGGTGGGAGGGACTTTCCTCTCGCCCATAGAAACCAGACTGTATTCTCAGTAAAACTGCTCATTACTTATTGGAGCTATAATGCTGATATCACTGGCCTAGATTGTAGCGCTTCATTATCCAGCATTAACTGAAGAAGCGTAGGCCGTTTATTTGTAGTCTATTTATGCTCCCATAGCAGAACAAATTGCGACGTCTTTTACTTTAACTGCTGTGCCGGTTGCTGTCGTCTTAAAGTGGAGACTCGCTGTTTCATCTGAGAGAGATTACATTTGTACATTTAGAGAGCATCCATCTACAAATGATGGACATTCGTTACTCAGTAGTTGTTGCAGCAGCCTCCCGCTGACTGCTGAATGCGCACGAATGCAGAGTGCTGTGCCTTCTACAGCGGGGAGCGCGCGCATGTGAAAGCAGGTGGCGGTAGAGGGTGTGGGGGCTGCTGCAGTGGCGATGTGCTCAGAAACCACGAGCTGACACGAATAAATGAGCCCTGAAGAGAATCCTTTGGGGCCCAGTGTGGCTTAGTAGGCCAGATGCAGGGCCTTCATGTCGATTTTTCCGTACGCGCTGTGGTCTGCTAGTTTAACATTATGGACATATTTCTTTTCGACATTCCCTGCAAGTAACGTTATTGCTGCAAGCTTCCCAAGTAGCGCTTTCTCGGTTGTTCAGTTAGAAAGCCGCAATGGTTTTGCATTGAGGACAACATCCTCGCAGATGCTGAGACTACCGGGAATGTGTTTGGACACAAGGATAGCTGTTTATGACAGCTTTATTGTTGGGCCTTAACAGTTTTACTTAAGAATCTCACGTATGTGCAGATGTTAACAAACCCAAAAGCCTATCCCTTGTTTCTTCAATCCCTCTTTCCCACTGAGGACTTGGTCGTAGAAAACTTATGTATTATTTAAGCCAGTTTGAAACCACATCTTGTATTGCACAACGCCCTTATTGATTGATTGAACACCACTAAGGGCAGATGTACCGATCCGGTTAATTAATGGCTATTCTGTAAAGCCATGACAAGCTTGTTTTTTATATGATGGGTCCCTTGTGCTCTGATTGAACTGATGGGTTAGCTCTTAAAAGAAAATGCATAGATACTTTTCTAAATAGCAGCCCCACAGATTCAGCTTTTAACTTATGTTTCCAGTGATGTACTTTATTTCCTCAACAGTTAAGGAAACAGTGTGACCTTGTAGCCTACTACAGCGAATGCATGCCTCTCATACATACTGACGACTTGGTTGTTCTGGTGTGTTACCCCATAGAAGCACTTAATAGGCCTACCCCTTTTTTGATGACCTTGGGGAGAGATAGCCCTATACCAGAAGTCATGAGCTAATGCTTGCACAAAAGGATGTTCATCAGGAGTGTCAGCCCCCTGCGACCCCCACAGACTCACAAAATAGTTTCTGAAATCATTTGCCACCTTTGGTATATACACACACATATATGAACACACACACACACACAATGTTAAACCCTATCTCATGCTATGGCTTTAAGGCAGGTTGCCATGGTTTAAGACATTTGAGTACATTTAGAACACACATAAATAAAGCTGGAAACGTATCTATTCTCTACAGTAGCTTATCTGTACATTTTGGTTTACTTTAACTGCAAAAGGTTTTCATAGTGCTTGAAAGGGAACTATGCTAAATTATGGCCAAGAGTCTTTGGGTTTGTCCTTTGAATTTGGATTTGTTCAGGTAGCTGTCTGAAGAAATTTGCAAATATAATATGACACTGAGTGGTATGTGGAGAAGTGTAAACAATACTGTGTTAGGTTTTTAACTCAATTGATTATTCTTAAGAATTAACATGCCGAGGCACAGTATATTGATTCCTAAATGCTATGTTGGTGCATCCACTGCGATTGTGGTTATGCATGGATTTTCAGGTGGCAAAGATATCTGTTCACCTCCTCAGAATAATTTTGTATTGCTTGTGTGACATCAGCAACGATGGTTAAAGGAAGAAAATCAATTTTATACTGATGTGCAGACTGCTGCTAAAAATAAATACTTGTGTGTTTCTTTTAACCAGAATGTTTTCACTAGTTATTTTACCATTCCCTCTACATGCCCAGTGTTTGTGATCTGAGATCTAGCTTAGTGTGTGTTTTTGTTGACGAGAGGCACAGACTCTTGCTCTCACACTCAGAAGCACACAGGCTGTTGCACAGGACCTGACGATCAGCGTTCTCCTGCCATAAGCATCATTGTTGCCGTGGAAACGGCACTCAGGGGATTTTTTTGCCACTTTCATCCCCCCGTACCAACTGTTGTCATCAGTTTCCGGCCAGCTGCGTTGATCTCAAGGAGATGACCGTAGATGCATCACCAGTGTGGATGCATTTGTTTGGCTGCAAGAATTTTTAGACCTTATCTGTTTGCATTTTTAGCCAATATTTGTAACAATTCCCTTGCTTATTCTCTGCTTATTAAAACATGTTTACTGAACACATGATGGCAAGGAGCAATTCACTGAACAAGGTGTAGATTAAATAAAAATTGCGGATCGCACTTTTATCTTGTTGTTGAATAGAATCTGAACCAACCAGCAAACACTGTTTATCCTTAGAACTACACATGATCTTTGTGTTCATCTTACTTTAAGTCTCAGGGAAAATGGCCCAGAAGATGTCTCAAAAGCCCATCTGAGAGGCAGCATGTCATTATTCTTGTGCACACTCTACGGAATTACCAAGGTCATAGTACTGTGCTTTGGGTTCAGAGCCAAGATCACACTGTCAGCACAAATGTGCTTTTTAGACTAGGGTGTAGCACAGGGCGAATTAAGCAGACCCCCCCTTCCCCCAGACTTAGAAAATAATATACTAGAAAGACGTTAGGGCACCAGCATGAATGAAGGAAAATGCAAAAAATAGCACAGAGCATGGAGATTAGCTTTGCTAATCAATTAATTAATCATTTCTCTTTACAAGAAGCCAAACAGATGTGGCAGTTGCTAATGAAAGCAGGGCAGATGCTAATCCCCTCCACTTGCCGCTTGCTAATATCAGGGATCCAGTGGACGTTAATGAAAGTACCTACTCTCCACTGCCCCTGTCCTCTATTCTGATGACATTGCAGGAGTGTGTCTGTGTGCATACAGAAGACAGAGGACCAACTCTGCCTGGGGCTGGGCTGTCCCGGTGTGAAAGACGTGATTAATTTAGTGAAGCTGTTAGTCCAAAAAAGCCTGTGTGTGTGTGTGTGTGTGTGTGTGCGTGTGTGTGTAAGAGTGTGTCTGCCCATTCAGGCTCTGCCGTGTTGTCTTTTCATTGTGGACAGAAAATTATCTCATTACATTCGTCGGCCATTTCATTAGGTAGGTGTGCCATCTGTCATTATTGATTGCGGATCTGCACTCTTCTGATGGCCACAAACAGTTGAATGTGTGACCCGCGTTTCTTTTCACTCCAGAGAGGAAGGTAGTGCTTCATACAGTCACTCGACAGCTAGTCATTGATGTGCTGTCTTGATGCTGACAGACGGCATACGTAATTTCACGTCGGCTGAATTGATGTGTGATTGCTTGTACAAGAATGGCAATTTCTGTGTAGCCAAAGGAAATTTCTATTTAAACATGTGTCTGCAAACCACTCAGTGGCAGTGTTGTAGTGGTGATTACAAATTGATTGTACCTAACCTTCATTACATCGGCACGCTATCAAGAGATTTGTTGTCGGATCCTCCAAGGTTTCGTATTCTTTTTAATGGCGAGCAATTTCATGTAGCCTAGAAACGACAACAACTCTTCTGATGGCATCTGGATCTATGTTAATTGGGGTGGGAAACATGAGTTATTTCAGAATGTTTCATTTTTTTTTTATCTCAAATGATGTCAGTGTTGCGAGGAATGTTTTTCATGATCAACCAGAGAATATATATGAACTACCAAATGTATTATGCATAGCTTCCCAACGATAGCTTGTCAAACTGCACAGCGGTTTAGCATTCTTCCAGACTTCTCTGTTGTTTCTTTATTGTTTGTTCAGGATATACTGTGCTAGCACTATATTTTGCTTGAATAGTTATGCCCACTTCTCCACATTCATTGTAGCCGTGATGAATGTTCCGTGCGCAGTGACCTGTTAACTGCCCACACAAAGTGAGACCAGAGGCTATTTCACACCTTCACAGTAGCCTGCTACGCGCTTAGTTGCAGACATCCCCAACTGTCAGGCCCGAAAGCGACTGAGCATTAGCGCTGCCATCGCAGACCCTCCTACGTGTGTATTCCTGGCTTTTGTACTTAGCACCTTTCCTGTGCTCAGCCTAGTGTGTGGGACAATATCGTTATGGATCATCAGCAGCTGTAGCATGACAGGACTTGCCTTTGTGGAGAGGCTGACAAGACAACCAAGGCAACCGTTTTCTGTCCCGTGAATGTTAGCTCATGTGTTAATTCAGAGACTGAGAGAACGAGGTGTGCTCAGTGCAAAGTTTTTTTTTTGTTTTCTCTCTCTCTGTCTCTCTCTTTCCCCGCTGGTTTAAAAATAGCTGAAGTGAGTGCTACCCCGGAGAGCATTGCGCACACTTTAGCAAACTGGCACATTTTTAGCGAGAAGTTCATCGGCTGCTGGGAGGCAGAGCGGGTAGTACATTGGGTGCTCGCGGGGGCCAAGATAAATCCAGCCCTCACCCGGGGCTAGACCGCTGACCAGCATCCCTTAGCCACATTCAGTCAGGACCTAGCCTTAAGACCCGCTAGTCTTAATAACACAAGTCACAAAGTCAGTGTCCTTGACACCTGAGGCTTTTTGTAGAAAGGATTTCCCTGAGAAATCCAGTTAGAGAAACATGTACACGGGCAGCATTGTTTGTCTGAGAAAGTGTTGAGAGAACGCACATCTTTGTACTCGTGAGCACTGGCCAGTAGTCCGTTCGTCCTGTAGCCTATGTGGGGTATTCAGTGCACTGGCCGGACCTTCTGTCTGTGGGCTTTACCCTGTCACTGTGTCTTATCTGTGCTAATGAGAGGTGTCTGTGCGCCTAATCTCCTCGTGCCAATTTAAAGCTGCTGGAGGACAGATAAGATGCTTTTCAGTGGAGGGGAATTGGGCTCTTTGTAACCCTGTAGGCCATCGAGTAACTCCTGAGAGCAATCCCAATCTCTCCTCTGGATGGACGCCAAGATTTGAGGCACTGCAGCAGAGTGGGAAAATCATTTTTGTTTTGCCACCCTCCCTCACACACACACACACACACACATACACAAAAAGGTCCCATTTTGTAGTGTTTGCAGTGTGATGATGAGCTCAATCAATTCGGATTCAAGTCCTTCACAATGCTCGATTATTGATCACGCACAACCCATCGGCTTTGGCTGCATTAGAAGGTTTTTGTGCAGTCACACGTGGCAGGGGGAGCTTGCCCATTTACCTTCAGAAAACAGTCCATCACGGGCAAAGAAGGCCAATTAAAGTCATGCTGTGCCACCCCTTTTCTCGACGCACACATTATTTATTTCCTGTTACGCAAACAGTCAACGGCAGGGGGAAGGGAAAGGGAGGGAGGCTCGTAGCTCCAAGGTCAAAATGGAAGCTGTGATTTAATATGCTGCCACGGGACACGGGACGATGTTGGCTGGGGATTTCGTGTTGAGCGCTCTCACATGCCATCCGAAAGCGGTTGTTTGAGTTGAGTGATGAGTGGGATGAGTGATAAGTTGGAAAGGGATAAGGATGGAGAAAATCAAAAGCATGGAAAAGGGGAAAGGAGCCCGTAAGATATTAAAGGGCATGGAAAGAGAGAGAGAGAGAGACAGAGAGAGAGAGAAAGGAAGAGAAGACAGGGGGAGGAGATAGAAAATGCATGTCTTGTATGAGGACATGCAAGGAGACATTCAATTTTATTGGTCAAGACTATTGGCAGGGCAAATGAAGGACATGGGGCTTAATTCCTCACCAGTAACCTTGCTGACGCTCAAAGGGGATTCTAACAAGGCCTGAATGCATAAAGCCACATCAGAACTAAATCTTTTGAATGGAGTCTATTGGAGCCTGTTGAAGTACTGCATAAGTCAGTAATGTCTGTACATGCAGTAAGGACTAAGGTCCCTCCCATGCGCTGGTTTTAGTCAGTGATTATTTGTTAGTAATCTCTGCAGAATGTTTACATCATGCTGTCTGTCACTGTAACATTTCCCATATGATGTTCTTTGTGGTGTTCATTTTGACTTTGTTTGATGGTATGCACATGAAGCAAGGTTTAAAAAATGGAAAACTGTATGTAAATTTCAGGTAAACTCCATCAACGAAACCAGCAGAGGCGTTGGGGAATCTGATTCTACTGGGCTTTTTTTGAGAATTAGAAGGTGGAATTTGGAGGTGGAATTCTTTACAAATTGAAGTATCACCCGTAACATGTTCCTACTTTTCTTATCCTTGCTTAACATGTTTATTTGACTCTAAATAAGGCCTTATGCTGAGTTCATCTGCTCCTCAGTCGGACTGCACAGTGGGAGCAGAGATTATGTCATTGTGTCGTGTAATTGAGCCTTTTGGAGTGCTTTGGGAGAGTTTCTGTTGGGCCTGGCTGCACTGATTCACATGTAGTTTGGGCAGCCTGGCCCTGGTGCTTAGTCTCAACAAAGGGCAAACCAAGTGCCATGGTGTGTTGTCAAGTGAGAACTGTGCACAGATCTATTCAGTCAGAAGGGTTTGTTGACCGTAAAGCAATAGAAAGATCTGGAAGGAAAAAAAGGCAGTGCAGAGGGCGGCACGAGCAAAAGAGTGTCAGGATTTGAAACAGAATGTACAAAACACAAGGTCTAAATAAAAAAGAAGAAAGTCTTTGAAGAAAGGGGGTGAGAAAATGTGCTTTCATGTGTGTGCCTTTGAGTGAGACGGCATGAGGTTAAATAACAGGGAGGCAGAAATAGAGGCCTCTAGCTGTGACATCCTGCTATGTCCTCCTCATCGCATTCAGCGACAGCTGAGCAAAGTAGCCCCCTGGGTCAGAGTGAAATGTTTGGAAAATTTTGAGAAAAGTTGACTAGTATCTGTTGTGGCTTGGAGCCGGTCACATCTACATCCGTACACATACCAGCATGCACGCACGCAGACCAAACAGCCCTGAGCTTAAAGGTCCCTTTCTCAAGGTACATACAGAACTCAAGATTGTGTGGCATACACAATAGTCATGGAAGATGAAATGCTCTTCCACTACTCCGTAGCATGCACACACACACACACACATACACACACACACACATGCATACAGACACACTCAGCTGTCCTTCCTTTTCATTGAGGTAGTGATGTCAGCATCACTCACACAGACACACACATACACACACACACACACACACACACACACTCTCCACGCCATCCATCCCTCCTGCATCGAGCACACTTCGCCTTTGTACTTGGCAGGAGTCATTTGAAATTCATGTTGCCCTACTTTCTCAGTGGCTCCTGCCTTACGGCAGATATTAAAACTGTGTTGTGTCATGTGGTTGTCAGATGGTGGGAAAAGATGCGATGTGATTATTCCTTAAACACACAACCTGCAAGTTTCTTCTGCTACCCCTCCTACCACACACCCACACACACGCCTCCCCAACCCCTAAAATATTATGCGTTTATCAAAGACTCAGCTATTTGAATACGTTGTCATCACTTGGTGCCTCATTTTCTCCATAGACGCTGACGCATCGGCCATAAACACAGCAGGAGAATGCAAAGAAAGCACAAAGATTTCTGTTGTTCATGACAACAAAGAGACATCAGTCATCTCTGCAATTTCACTTGCTGTGATTTTTCGATTTTTGACATGTTTTTGTTTTGGATAAACCAGGACGGCAAGGACCACAATGCAGCTGTTTTCCTATTCTGCTTGGCTAACACTGGCCGTGTAGATGGCTGTAGAAATGATCATGAGCCCCTGTGCCCTCTATAGCACAGACCTGTATCTACAACACGCTTGTCCTCTTATGCTGGACTCCTGCAAGTGGGCCTCCAGCGGCTGGGACATCAAAGCATCTCGGCGAGTGCCCTATGTGATGTGATGCGATGCAGTGTGCATTTCAGTCACCCGCTGGCAGGCTCATGTGGCCCAGAACATTCTAAAAGACGACCCTCCTAAGTGCCTCTGCTGAGTGCCAACCCTGTGCCAGGGACACGGGCATAAACAGCTCAAGAGGGTTTATGCTGCAGCAACAGCACAAGCAGCAGCAACAATAACAACAGCGACAACAGCAGCAGCAGGGGCAGTGGCAGTAGCAACAGCAACGGAGGCACCAAAACAACAACAATGCCATCCCAACTGGGGGTGGGGGGGTTGGGGGCTGGGGGGGAAAGCAGGTCGTGGGTTGGAAAGGGGAGATAAGCTGGAAAGCTACTGCTGGAGACAAGAGGATTTGAGTAGGCTTTGTTGGGGCGGAATACTGATCTTTGACTCGTTGTCACAACACACACCAGCACTGCGTTACTGCCGTACACACACACACACACACACACACACACACACACACACACAACAAAATAAATCAAAGCATTTCACATTTCGCCCTTGAATGTAGAAGCTTGTTGTAGCAATGCATTGTGCTTCTTTTTGCCAATGGAACCCCCCCCCCCCCCTTAAACTTTATTTCCTTGCAAACACAGAAGCTGATTATAGAAGTAGGGAATCGAGGAGGAGGAGTGGGGTGTGTGTTGTTCTGGAAGAAACATTCAGAGAAAACGAAAGCACAGGCAGAGCCACGAGTGATCGAGCGAGCGAGCGAGGTACAGGCCTATGATAGAGATGATAAAGAAAAGAACCTTGAGTGAGATCAGTGGAAGGAGTCGGCATGGCAGAAATGGAACTAATGTTCAGATAAAAGTGTAATGCCTTAGAGTAATGGGCGGCCATTGCATTGGCAGCAGTATGTTGCTGTTACGATGCGAGATGGGAACTAGGAAAGGAGGAGAAAAGTTTTTTTGTTTTGTTTTTTCTTCTCAGCTCCAGTGAGGCTGAGTGTTTATGGAGATAGAGGCCTGACACTGGATTCTTGTATTTAGTGCATTCACTAGGAAATGACATTGCACACATTAGTGTTATGCTGGACCATTATTTGAATGTCAGATGACAACAGCTTGCCATAGTCAGCTGGTAGGAATATTGTAACAAATGTTGTTGTGCTTCTTCTACACACACACACACACACACTGACACATAGTGGATGGCAGTCTTAATGGCTCTCAGTCAGTGTGCCCTTTCCACTTCTCCTCTTTTGTCTCCTGCCCATGCTCTCTCTCTCTCCCCCCCTCTCTCTCTCTTTCGCACACACACACACACACATGCACATACACATACACACCCACACTCCCTCACTTATTCTCTCTCTCTCTCTCTCTCTCTTTCTTTCTTTCTTTCTTTCTTTCTCTCTCTTTCTCTCCCACACACACACATACACACACAGCATGGCAGTCTTAATGGCTCTCAGTCAGCGTGCCCTCTCCACTGCTCCCCTTTTGTCCTCTGCCCATCCTCTCAAACACTCCTGCCCCTCTTCAGCTCAGCAGGCCTCATGTTGGAGGTTCCTGACTGTGTTCCATGAGCAGCCCAAGGTGCATTTAAGAACCATTAGAGGTGAGTATTGGGGGCAGAGAGGCAACCAGTGAAGCCCAGCTTTTTCTCTCTCTCTCTCGTTCTCTCTTTCTCTCTTTCTGTTTCTATCTCAGTCTCTGTCTCTGTCTTACTTGCTCTCGCTCTCTTTCTCTCTCCCCCTCTCCACTCCATAACTTGGCCTGAGGGCTTCCTGGGCCTCCTCTGCAGCCTCTGGTTAATTCATAAGCAAAGAGGTGCTGCTTTGGGATGCCGACAAGGCGAGGCTGAGGTGGAGGGAGGCAGGCAGGCAGGCAGACAGCCTCCTGGTTGCATTAACTTATGCAGCCGATATTCTCGGCACCTTTTTAGCCCTCAAGCCTTCTCCTCCTCTCTTCTCTTCTCTTCTCTCCCCTCCGCCAGGTTTTTGTTAAAAAAATGAGAGGGGAGAGAGCGATCACACACCTTTTCCTCACACGAAGAACATACTCACTCTTGTCCAGGCACCCTGCAATTTCCCTCAGCTTTGGCTGATGGGGAAGCTCTGGTGATGGAGAAGATGAGGAGCGATGGCGTTTTCTTCCCACACTGGCCCTGACATCTCTCCCCTTTCTCTATAAATTTGTGTTGAGATCAACATCCCCGGAGCATGGCTCCTCCTGTCGCAACATGGCTCCTGAACAACCTCTGCCTCTGAATTCTATTTACAGGATTAGGCATATTGCTAAAAGACAAATGGATGCATGTTGTTGTTGCTCTTTTGCATTGAATCCTTGTCCTTGCAGCCTCCATTTGCAAATTAAACATGATAAGAGCTTCTGTGTTTATGATGTAAAAGTGCTTTTCGGCAGCTGTACTTTTCCCACATGGCTTTTCCATTTTAAAAAAAATAGCGTCTCTGTAGTGTATCTGCCACTCATTGCCATGTTGTAAATATATGGCAGTCTAGATTATGGACAGCTTTAGATAGAAGCCACATTTGAGCACTGGACAGTGAGCTAATTTTATTGCAGGCCATTAAGTATGAAAGCAAATCTAAACATGGCCCTTTGAAATAGCTACTAGAAATAGACCCTGTTTGGTGTTTGTTGGCTTTCTGCTTCACAAATCACTGGACTGGAAAGTAAAGATGATCCTTATTGTTAGCCAGTGGCCTGCAGCTCCTCTTGTGATTTTTAAAAGATATATTAGTTTTCTACGTTGGATTAGGAGGCTCAGGATGGTCCTCCTGACCAATCTCTCTCCTTTTCCTTTTGTTGTGGATTTCTGATATTCCCCCTCCTCTCTCTCTGTATGGTAATTGACAGGATTTGGCTGGATGTAAGGATGCTGCAGTAAGTAAGTGGGGGGACGTGGGCTTCATCCATCAGCCAACCCTCTCTGTCTTTTTCTGTCTTTCTCTGTCTCTCTCGCCCTCTCTTTCTCTCTCTCTCTCTCTCTCTGTGTCTCTCTCACTCTCTCTTTCTCTCTCTCTCTCTCTCTCTGTCTCTCTCACTCTCTCTTTCTCTCTCTCTCTTTTTTGCCGCCCACATACACCAGCGCTCATTTGGCCCAAGCCGATGCGGTCTACGGCTTGAATGCTAATCGACTGGCTAATGTCCCAGTGCAACACTGAGGGAGGCGTGCCCGAGTTTTGTGCTCCTGCTGAAAGGATGGCTTTGAGATAGAGGAGGAAATACTGATTACAATAGTTCTGAGGAGCAGATTAGAGTGTAAGCACACCTTTTCTTTCTCTGCAGAAGCTGCAGGGTTAGGCCTTTCATTGCTAAAGTAGCAAGAAAAAGAAAATGTCCACTATCATCCCAAACATTTAACTCCACATTTTCACCTAGAATTTTTTAATCTACCAAAAACAATTGCATTTCCCGGAATTGTAGAATTAGAGAGTAGAATTGTTATTCAATAACAAAAACAATTGCCCTATAAAAAAAATCACAAATGACATGTTTTGAGTGTGGAAAAATCGCACTGCAATGATTTACATTTACATTACATTTATGCATTTAGCACATACTTTTATCCAAAGTGACTAACAAAAAGAGGATAAATGTTTAAGCTACAGCACAGTTAAAATCTAAGAGTGCATATTGCTAATATGAAATTTGCAGTATTTTGAGATGAGTGCAGGAGTGTAGTAAAAGTGCAGTGTGGAGAGAGAGTCGGATGTGCATTGTAAGTACATTCCAGGTATTCAGAAACCAGCAGGGAATCTCTGCCAACTGCCAGGCCTTGTGAAGCCACACCCCCACAGACATATGATATCCATTAAAAGCAAAATTAAATACATCATCTCTGCAATCTATGCAATTAAACAACCTTTGTTTATGTGTTGTGGTATCCAGTTGAAAACTAATCTGCTAATCCCTATGTTACGGCAGTCTTCAAGCCAGCATCATTTTAATGCATTGTTACTTCCAGATATTTTCAGGAGTTTTAAAATAAAATAGGGTGATGTAATGCTTCCCTCAGTTGCGATTTCTGTGTGCTCCATTGTAACAACAGGCCGGTAAAAGGCAGGAACCTCCAGGTTAATGGACAGCCTCTCGGAAAACAGAACTCCTGTGTTGCCTAGCAACAGCATAGGGCCGTGATAGGATGGCAGCCGGCCCTAGCAGCATACTGTGATGTGAAATGCATTGTGGGCCATGTTTGTCCAGAGGGGCCTCCACGGTACATTCTGTATTGGTGAGATATAGAACATAGAATGATGATAGCTAGTGATTTGTGGTGTTGATAACATCACTGTAGTGCAACACAAGAACACTACAGAAATAAATAAAAAAGGCTCTGTAGAAGAACCTACATGTTATCTTATTGATAACATGAACGGTGCATTATTATTATTTAACACTTTGTTGTGTATTGAGGACCTTGGATGGTCTGTTAGTTGTCAGTTGCCTGTATTTACCAGAGCGTTTCCTAAAGGCACTGAGTCACATCACAAATCTATACCTTTACTTAAAGAATAAAAAGCATGTATTATGTTATATGCCATATGTTATATGTTCATGTGTATGCATTCATCAGTACTTATTTACTTTACTTACTCCTCTTTATCCCCTGTGGGAAATAAGGCTCCAGTGAGCATTTTCCACCGCATACAGTACTTAGCAGCATGTTGTGCTTCTCCCTACACCATGTTCCTCTTTTGAAGTAGAGTTTCCTGTATCACGGCTCTGTGCCAGGTGTGTTTGGGTCCCCCGGCTTCTCTTTTGTCCAGTGGTGTCCATCTTCAAGCAACTCTTGGTGTCTGGCTACTGTTACAGAAACTTCAATCAGTAGAACATCCAAACTCCCCCATAGCATTTAACTCTCACAAGCTGGCCCACAGCATGTGTACCACTTACACAAGATCACTGACAGGTTTACACTGATGTTAGTTAGACCAGCTATGTGAAATCAGGCCTGGGACTCTTGCTAATACACATGGGAGGTGCATAGAGCGTGACGTCTCTCTGCTAAGGTGTGCTTTATACCAAGTGATTTTAATATTTCTTTGTGGTTGATTGATAAACCCACATATTTGCTCTCTGTTGTGGACAGATCTGTTTCATAAACAACACAATGATTCTGATGTTTTTTTTTTGTGGTGTCATCTCTTTGAGGACTCTGACAAATATATTCCTTATCAAAGTGCACTTTATTAGTGCTAAGGCAGCAGTACAGTTGTTATAAAATCAAGTGACCGTGACTAAAACTTATTCAAACCACCACAATGCATCAGTGTAGAGGAAGACTCACACGGATCACAGTGGATCTTCACAGCACTTCACAGTCCTATACCAGACAAATATGTAAATGGTGAAACGTCCTGCAAAACACTATGGTCTGTTAATTAGAGTTGTACCCATGTGTGTTATTAAATTCGAGATAATCCTGCAGGCAGTGGTTGCAGTTTCTTTGTCGGTTTATTTATTAGTTTAAGTTTGAACAGTAGCTAATTGATTCCATGTCCAATGACCTTTGTGCAACCTATCTCTCCTCATTAGAGACAGTTAATGGGTCTCCAGAGGAAAATGTGCATTGCCTTTTTGATTGTGGATCAATCGGAGAGTTATCTGTCCCTTACACACACACTCACACACTCATTTTTGACTCTAGGCAAGGTGATATGTGGTCGGTAATGGTTATGAAGGCTGCCATGATTACCAAAGTGTTTTATCACTTGCTGGAGAAAGAACCTGTGGGATATGGAAGCTCAGACATTATTAGTATTTTTTTTTTATGTTGAGGCTGGCGCATATTAAGCAGTCCAAACAAATGTCATCGTCAAAACAACACACTGGCTGCCTGCTATAAATTCCATTTAGCATTCGCAAATACAAGTGTAAACAGAAGGGTATGGCGTACTCTCAACAAATCCTCACTGGGGTCCGGAGGAATCCAACAGTGTGTCCATGCTTAACCGAAAAGTGTCTTCTCAGAAGCACGGGAGCACATTGGTCCCAAATCTGTCCTCATTTCCCCATAGGACAAAACATTCTAAGGGCCTGTTCTAGTCAACTGGTTGCAAGCAAGATGACTGAGAGACAGCACAGTGAAGATAATGTGTGGATGGAGGTGTGGGTGGGGGTGGGGGAGGGGCATGGAGTGGGATTGGGGGTGCTCACTGTTTCAACCATGGCTACAAATAGTGCCGTCTCAGGCCTGTTTCAGGATGATGGATTGCTTGGGCTTATACTGGAAGCAGCTCCAGGTTTTGTTACGCATTTGATTGGTTATATTTCTTTCTCTGCTGAAACAAAAGAGGTTATTGTTTTATCTTCAGGCTGTGTAGTTTTTTGGAAACCTCATTTAATTTTTGATGAATAGCTCCTATAATGAGCTCATAACATTTTCTTCATCTAAATCCTGTAGAATACTCCAGTGTTGACATCTTGGAGAATGCAGACTGCACACATACTGTCAACAAATTTTATAGGAAAATCAGCACCTCTGAAATCATTGAAGTATGTGTTGATGATTTTATGCTTCATAGCTGTTCTGTTTTACCCCAGACACAAAGCATATGATTTTAGCAAACCCATCCTCTGTGCAGATGCTCAGACTTGGTTGGGGAGCTCTTCCTTTGTTGCCTCTGAAGGGGCGGTTACATACAGCTTCTCAGCTAACGTGCTTGTCATGGAGATCACTGAAGAGTCACGGCTGACATGCTCTACTTGTACACAGTGCATGTACTGTTTGCGAGCTCCCTGACAATGGCTTTTGTCACAATATCCCTTGCTATGGCAACTTGACTGCTGCTACTTAGTCCTCACTAGCTAACAAATAATAAATAATCTGGCAGGAGGGGCAAGTGACATTGCTTTTGCTGTTCAACAGCAAATCATTCACATGCAGCAACATGGAGGTCTGTTGAACCCAGTTGTAAGCTGTGAATGTCTATGTCTATGTCTAGATCTGTGTCCTGTTGCAAGAGTGAAGATCTATTCAGCCAGATTCAAGTATCTGAGGAAGCTTAACTGAATAATAATGGTAATATTCCATACTCTTTTGATCCTGTTAGGGACTGCATTTAACCCAGTCGTGAATTAGTGAAATACACACAGCACACAGTGAAGTAGACTCTAACATGAAGCAGTTGACTACCTGCTATAGCGACGCCCGGGGAGCAGTGAGGGTTTAGGTGCCAATGCAACCCTTCGGTTTCAAAACTGAGGCCCTTACCAGTAGGCCATGGCTGCCACCAAAGGATTTGTTTTTCAAATGCACAAATCCTTTCACAAAGCATGCATGTCCTTTTGGCCTTGGTTTGGGCCTCCTGGTCACTCGTCACCTGCAGGAGATACCAAAACAATAATAAAATACTTCTAAAGTGTCACATCTTTGGCATTCAGACATCTTTTTAATAACAGAGCAAGTTAGTTTACGAAGCTTAATCAAGTTAGCTAGCATTAGAATCGAAAAGACATTAACTGTCTCGGTGGATTTAGCAGCTATACCAACAAGAGACAGAAAAGAGAGAGTGGAAACCCTTAAAGTGGATCAGACTTTTTTATGATCATTTTCAGATCATTTATCATAGGATGTGGGTGAAAAACTGTTTAAGATTAACGTTAACGTGTTCAGAATGATGCTGCTCGGCAGATGCACAGTAACTGATGGAAAGGAGACAAAACCTATGGATGTTCCCGCTTGTCTTCTGCAGCCTTCAGTGGACTTCAGCTGTTATTCTTCCCCATAGTTTAAGACACTCGCTGAACCAACTGAGGCGTGTTTATACCCCGCAGGGAGCTGGTTTGTTTCCCGCCGGGTTTTATTGGCAGATATTCTGTATAGTTCAGCAGATCTCTTGTCCTTTTCAAATGGCAAACTTAACTGTAGATAAAAGTCATGTAGGCAGTCTGTTTTTTTCACGGTCTTATGAGAAATTAGCAGTGGACAAATGACTCACTGAGCAAACCAAGATGGAAACCGGTGCCAGATTCGTGTCCGTTTTGTCATTTATTTTAGTGCTTTATTTTCATAAGAGCATGCCTTTCCACTGGAAATTAAGAAAAAGAATTTCCATTACTGTTGCATCTAGAATGATCCCCTCCCCCCTTTCAAAGCTTTATTATCAATCACTTTTTAGCATTTTCTCTTTTGCAAGAACAGCTGAATGGAAAGTGTACATTCACACTTGCTTTGTGTGTCTTGCTCAAGGGTGCACTCAATTAAAATAGAGGAGGCAGAGTTGGAACTCTCCGTTTGCCAGACAGCAGTTTCCTCTTCAGTGTACAGTACCTGTTGTGGCATGGGGTGATGCAAGCACATGAGACTAGTAGCAAACTGAGGCCAATCTTTCGATCTTTGTACCAGTACGTCCATGGCATGACATTGCTGCCATGCAATCATGGTGTTCCTTTCCCTCTCTCACTCAACGTCGTTGTCTGTCTGTCTTGCTCGTGTCAGTTGGACTGACCCTTCAACATGATTGTCTGGATGCAGATACTCCTGTGTCCCACCAAGAGAACCATTCCTTTAAACTATCTTTGGGAGATGTTTGTGCAGATGTAGGAATAACACGTCTTTCTTTCTTTCTTTTCTCTCTCCTCTCCTCCTCTCTGCACACCCTCCTCTCCTCCCTCCCTTGCGGCAAGTGAAGCTGCTCTATCAATAAATGATGCATGAGTGGTTGTAGGGGGTAGAGGGGGAGCCCGACGGGGGCTGAAGCATAAAGATAGCCCAGCAAACAGGACAGGATGACGTAGGATAGGATTGGATAGAATATGGCAGGGCTTCGGTATACATGTAAATGCCCCCCACCCCCCATCCATCCCCACCGGCTTCTTGTGGACGGGTTTAGAGTATTCACGATGTTTGGGCACTGACACTTATACTCACACCTACTATGAACTACATGCAGGCCAGCTTCATTGATTGAAGATCTTTGAATGGTTACAGTGGGAATCTTTGTCTGTGATCTATCTCATAACCCTGACTATATAACCCTGACTCATAAGCCTTTATTCAGTGTGAGACATACTGTATGTGGTCATTTAGAAAGGGGAAACGAGGAAAGGTGCAGTTCAGTCTAGCTACGACTGTCGGGTAAATGTCGTTGTTTGTTGTGTGTATTTCATTCATACCTTGATGGGCTGATTTCACATTTGTCTTTGGTGATATCAACCAGCTCTTTCACATATAGAGACAGGGCCAAGACGTTTTGTTAGCATGCATAGGTTCTTGTTGGGTGTGTGCTTTTAAAATGGTGTGTCTGTCTGTCAGGATGAACATAGTAGGAGGTTCACGAGGAGCGTGCGTGGAGACAGTGGTATGGTCCTATCAAGTGGAAGTTTCAGTGGCAATCCTTTTTTTAAGAGCTCTTTCACAGAATTATTTTACCTTTGGAAGACTAGATCTGTTAAATAGTCAGTCAATTAGCATTTATTGAGTTATTAAAAGCTATTAAGTTGAGAAATTACATGTTAAAGCAATTTAAAAGTAGCTATTTTTCAAAAAACACGCATTTAGTTCAAAGCATGCATTTAGTTCATAGTTAATTAATTGTACAATCTATAATTATTAAACTTTAACGAGCGAGGTATGAATTATAATGAATGCTTTTCAATGCTGTAGTCAGTCCCTACACTTTATGGATGCCTGCTTTTTCGGTATCACCTCACATTGCTTACAGATCTCAAATTGCCACACCGTGTGTGTTGTGTGTGTGCATGTGCGTGGCACAGACAGGGTGTGTCTTGTGGGGTCAGTAGTAGGCATGCGTCAGTTGGAACAGCAGCACACCAGTACACCAAGTGTCTAGACTGCTGTGGAGCAGAGCAGACTAACTGTAATGGCATCCCAGCAGTAGGGCGAGTGCTGAGAGGGCTTAATTTGGGTTTCTCTCTCAGTTCTTTTGTGTCTGGGCTGCTTGCACTGTAAGCTCTTCATCTCTCTCTCTCTCTCTCTCTCTCTCTCTCTCTCTCTATCTATCTATCTCTCTGTCTTTTATGCTGTGCTATGTCTCCTCCCTGTCTGGAAAAGAATTATATCGCAAAGTGTAGGCGAGTGGGGTAGACAATGCACTTACACTAAATGGGAATCATTGTTTAGAAAAAGCAGATGTCTTGTGATTACAATGGCTTTATGTGCTGCGATGACAATGGGAGGTTGTGAAGTATCTCTCTTCACAAAAATGCCTCGCCGCAGTCTTATGCAAAGGAAAACATCAGGGTTTACTTTTCTGTGCTGTAGCATTACATAAAAAAAGACACACAGATAAAAATGTAAAAATGTCCAGAAAACAATTGCCATTGTTATTTTTTTTTCAGTAGGCATTGCAATCTCTTACAGCTTTGCATATCAGTAGAACAAAAGAGCCCTGCCTAACAATTGACTGGATTACTGTAGTTATTCAGTGCAAAATGTGTGATGAGACTAAAAGATAGTTTAGTAGTTGATAGTTTGGTAATTCAATGTATCATAAATGCAAAAGCACCCCAAATTAACATACACACTTCACTGTACTGTAAAGACTGTAAAAATGAAAATGGTTTTCCAGGACAGTGAAGTATATTATGAACAGATTTGAGATTGAGCACCCAGTATACGATTCTCCTGTTCAGTGTACATTGAATTGGCTCTAAACCTACAGGGTTGACCACTGGGTGACTGTGTGATGTAGCTCTCTGGAGGCTTAGCCAATTCAGTCGTTTCTGGTCCTTTTGTTATTAATATACATTGACTGAATAGGTTCAGTTGCCAACTCAATAGGGAAGGAAAAAGAATCGAGATGCCAACCATAAATTGATCTCACTCTCCTACACAAGTTATCAGCAATATGTGCCGGTTTGGGTTATGATGGCCCTGCTATTTAAGTAGGCTGTGTGGAGCAGTCAGACTGGCAGACAGTAAGACTTGTCTGATGACAGACACATCTGAATAAACCTGCCGCTCCACCAACTTATATTCTGCTGAGGTGTGTTTCCCAAAAACCATAGTTGCTAACTAAATTAGCTACTTTGTTGGTTGCAATGCCTATTGCCCATTGCCCACTAACTAAGTTGCTAACTGGTTAGCTGCTATGGATTTGGGAATCAGTCAGACCTTTGTGCTCTTGAGAATATTTAGCACGAGGCGTAAGAATGACAGACCACATGATCTATTCTGTACACTACACTTGTGCAGAATTCGACAGAATGCTTGGTTCAGTCTGTGACAGCTGTTTTTCTTTTCCTCGGATGACTGTTGTATTTATATCTTGTTAATATGAATAGGACACCCTTCAATGCTTCTGTGAATATGGCTTGTACCTATTCCATGCTTTTGTATGGGGGAGGTCGCAGGTGTGTATGTGTGTTTGTGTATGTGTGTGTGTGTGTGTGTGTGTGTGTGTGTGTGGTGTGTTTTATGACAGCAGGACTGAGGGGCAGGTGCTTTCTTGCTCTGATTTGCGAGGGCTTGCTGAGCATGAGATTGTTGTGAAGTTACTGAACATGGATTGAAGCGTTCCTGCGTAGGATTGAGGGGATTTAGGAAACTAGGAAGAGATCTTTAAATGTGTGTGTGTGTGTGTTTGTATGTGTGTGTATGTACTAGCCTATGTGTTTGTGTTCATAAATGCATATGGCACCATCAGAAGATGGTGATGCTGTCATCACCTAGTGTGTGTGTGTGTGTGTGTGTGTGTGTGTGTGCCATTTGCCCCCTGATCAGGCTGGCCTGGTAGCAGTGTTGCCAGTTCAGATCATGAAATTGTGCAATCTGAGCAGTTGAAAAATGTACTTGCATTGCGCTAAACAACATTATGACCCTGTGGCAGGTCAAGTGCCATGAGCATTGGGTACTTTCCCCTGCGTATTTTCTGTGTAAACCATGTGCTGGAATAGCCTAGCCTAGCCTAGCCTAGCCTAGCCTAGCCTAGCATGCAGCCTTGGTAGTAGCCCCCCTCGGGATTGGGTGTTTCCCTGAATGCAATACAAACTAGAAAAGCTTTGTCATGTGTTTTTTTCCCTCACTCTCTGTGTCATTGAGGGTCATAAAGAGAGACTATAGGGGTCTTTGTTTACTGTGGAAGCATGTGAATGAGCTTACTGTAAAATCCTGATGTAAGCTGTTTGATCCAATCAGGCGGAATTTGGTTCAAGTGGTCAATGAGCTGCCCTTTCACTTGTTTGGGGGGATTGTGTTCGCTTAACAT
>PYXC01001933.1:2382500-2385000 GCA_015244755.2 Tenualosa ilisha | reverse complement strand
ATTTGTCTGTTGCTTAAATATGTGACAGAACCACATTGTAACTTTGCTGAATAATCCCAGCCACAGTGCAATTCAGCACCAGTCACCAATGTGGAGGGACTGGTATGAATGTCTTTTAGAAGAATGTTGTGTTGTTTGTTTGTTTGCTTTGTTTTGTTGTTTATTTGTTTTTACATTGGGCTTGTATAGTCTGGGGGTTCTTTTGGATCAAGTCTGGTGAATAATGATGATGATGATGATGACTGAACAGGGTTATGGACTGATTCCCACCAGATTTCTACTTTAAGAAGTGCTTGCAAAGGTCTCACATGCTAACTCTAGCAGTCTACTCCCTCCTGGAGGTGTGTACTGCACCTGTTCTTAGTGGAGAGAGAGAGAGAGAGAGAAAGACAGCGACCCATGACTATTGTCTGTTTAGGGTTTGTTTACATGTGTCTGGATCTTTTTATAGACGGATATTTTTTATCCGTTCCTTTTTTTTAAATGCCATTCATACCTATCCACAGAATCCAACGTTTTCAAAACTCTCCACATTGGAAGGCATTTGAAAAAATATCTTATTTGAAGTGGCTAAAACTCTGTTTACATGTAAACAGAAGGCCCAAACAGATACAAAAAATATCTAGATACGCGTAAACAAGCCCCTGGTCTCCATTTCTCCTCAAGCAGGAGTCAGTTCAAGTGTGAGCTCCACCAAGAAGCATCTTCTATCTGATCTCCACTTCCTTCCTTTCCACATTGGAATGCAAGCATCCTATCTAGACTGACTACTGCTAACAGAATTCAATGTCATGTCATTGAGTGTCAGTACTCATTCTTATCCACTTTAGTCACACAAGACACACAAGCTTTGTTTTCATCTCTAATACTAGACCTTCAGGCCTTCCAGAAGAAATGTAGGGTTTGTGTGTGTGTGTGTGTGTGTGTGTGTGTGGTGTGTGTGTGTGTGTGTGTGTGTGTGTGTGTGACTGCATTGAGCTATGAGGCATAGGCTAGACTACGGCTGGAAGAGACAACTGAAACCTCCGCTCCTCCCAACAGGTTGTCAGCATCAGCTTGGTTATTTGCATTGGCAGGCAGACCAGGCTGTGATCCACTGCAGGGAAAGCCTGACAAGCTTCAAGATGAAGTAAAATGGCCTGTCAGTCAAGTTGTATTCTCTAATACAATTACCATGTACTATGCTTTATGCACTCTCCACACACACACACACCACACACACACACTCTTTTCTCCTTTTTATGGTGCATTCAGAGGGGATGTCAGTGCTTGTTCAGATTTCTCTCTCCTGTACAGACTTATTTTTTGTGGTTTTCCTGTTGTCTCAATGGAGGCTTGGTGGTCTGGTCTGTTTTTAATCCAAGTTCTCTCTTCCATTCATTCTGTTTGTGAGGTCAAGTAACTGCCTGTGCAAAGCCACTTTCAATGAGTGAGCTGTGCCTGTGTGTATGCGCCTGTGTGTGCCTGTGTGTGTGTGTTTGTATGTCTGTGTGTGTGTGTGTGTGTGTGCGTGTGTGTGCGTGTGTGTGTGCGCGCGTGCTAGGGGGATGTTACTGAGTGTAAGGATCTGAATGATGAATTATTCTGGTGAATGGGAAGAGTGGGAACAGAGAGCCACGTCTTTGGGACTGTCCATGGGATGAGCATTTAAAAATATGTTTTAACCTTAAAAGAAAAACATGAGGTTTGTTAAATGTATATTTGTATTTCTGTTGGTTTAATATTCTGTTGGTTTAATATATATCATTTTTAACTAAAATACAGAAGGGACGTCTCATTGCATTTATCAAATGGGGTAACCACAAAAAAGCAACCAGAATTTAACACTCACCCTCCTAGAGTTTGTCTCAGTGCACTCATGAAAGAAGTAGGTTTTGTTGTTATATCCCATGAAAATACATGTTGTTAAATTTATTTCTAAATTGAAAATTGAATTGAAATTGAAAAACATGCATTCTTTCTGCCTATGATATGCCATTTCAGCAAAATGTTTCATTATTGTTGTTATTATTATTATTATTATTATTATTATTATTATTACAATGTAGAGTATTTATTATATATTTAAAGTTATTATCCATAGTGACTCTTTTGTACAAAATCAGAATAATCGCCGCTTACTTCAATTGACATGAATCGGTTACATAAACTGACTATAATACTTCAACAGCAGAAAGGACAAGAAATGATAGAATCTATTGAAATTATGAAAAATAATGTAATTGCCATCACAAATTACTTACTTTTGATCCTAAATTTGATCAAATTGGCCTGAGACAAAAAGAGTCAAATGGGGTAACCGGTTACAGCATTTGACATTTCACTTTAAAATCAAAATTTGCAGCCATTATTAGGGCAACTAGGAAAAACACTTTACCTTGGTGTAAATATTCAAACATATCTGTTCCATAAAATGCAATGCTTTTTATTTAGATTGTTATGATTTAGCAATATTTTGCAGAGGTCATACATGCAACCAAAATGAGCAGATATTAAAATC
>PYXC01001933.1:2355000-2375000 GCA_015244755.2 Tenualosa ilisha | reverse complement strand
GAAAGTTGATTGAAAGTCAAGACTTCCTTAAAATGTTGTTTCACGAGGACCACTTCTTTTTGGTCATGTCCAGCTTTAGTGTCAATGTGAGAGTACCACTGCAAAGCTTTTGAAATGCAGAGATGGAGAAATGCATTGTTTACAAAAGTGGAATCACTGCAGCCTGTGTGACGCTCTTCTGCTATGCTAATGCAAACTATTCACCTTGACTGAGTAGTGCTTGTTGAAGATACCTGGAGTATGTTTGGTTTTGAAGGGTTGTTGACGGTTCAGCCTCAAGGACGGGTTGATGTGAAGCGAAGATGTTGTTTTCCCCGCTAATAAGGCGCTCCAGTGGCAGCCGTGCCCACGATCATGGAGTCTGTCACGCCACTGACAGACGTCCTCCCAGCATGAAATCGTCTTGTTTACGCATGGACGCCCAACAACCCTTCTCTTTCTCTCTCTCTCTCTCCACACACACACACACACACACACACACACACACACACACACACAAACACTAGATCAACTCTCAGGCTGGTGTTAATGTAACATATTTTCAGCATATTTTCATTCGGTCTCACACCAGCACACCACCTGCTCTTCATACTGTATTTCACTATCATATTCCGCTCTAATATTTCACTGTCACATTCCCATAAAACACACACACACATACGCATACGTATACACACACACATACAATATCCATCCCACTTCTCTGCCATTCCATACAGTAATTGCAGTAATTTTCTAAGTAGTTCCTCATAGTCCTCTATCCTTCACTCTCTCTCTCTTTCCTTCTCGCTCTCTTTCTTTCTCTTTCTCTCTCCCTCTCCCTCTCCCTCTCCCTCCCTCCCTCTCTCTCTCTCTCTCACTCTCCTCCTTCCTGCTGCGGTGTCTGTGGCTTCCTCGAGTCTGGGCCTGCTGTTCCGTGTGTCAGGTGCTGCTTGCGTGCACCCTTCACGGGGTTCGTGACTCCACACCCTCCCTGAGCACACGCTCTGCTCCTACTAGTCTGCAGGGATCGGTGTCGTTCTAACCTCAAGGCTTCCTCTCAGACCTCCTTTCTCTCTCTATCTTTCTTTCTCTTCTTTCGCTCTCTCACTTGCTTTCTTTCTTTCTCTCTGCCTCACCACTGCAGTCATGACATGACTCCCTTTATCAGGAGATATCAGGAAGGCCCTGTGAGACTCGCTGGAGATGGCTCTCTTACTCCCTCTCAGTCTTGTCCAGGCGCAAGGAGGGCTGCTCTTATCTCACTCTCCCCAGGTTGGCTCACTCCACAGGCCAGAGCTGGCCATCTCTGCTCCCCTACACACACACACACACACACACACACACAAGCACAGTTTACTCTTGGGATTTAGATATGAGGCAAGGAGTGCATCAAGTGGCCAGGCCAGGTCTTTGGGCAGGTCTTTGGGGCTGCCTGGTGCTTTGACAGAGGTTAATGTTGACTTGGAGAGTGGCAAGATGACTGTTTGGGAATCCCAGCACTGAGCAAGGTTATGGGGCACATCCTTCATCAGACTCTACAGGGAAAGGGGCCTCACTGGTGCAGTCACACAGTCACACAGCACAGAGAAGCTCTTTTGTGAAACAAACTTAAAAGTGAGAAATTACTGATTAAACAGTGGCAGAAATAGACAGCATTGTCCTCTCATTAACACCTACTAGATTTATATTCATCCGCTTCTGAAAGACAAAATGTAGCAAATCATTTATGAGTCACAAGGACCCTAAATTCTAAATCAATTCTTTCCTAACCTCCCAACCTGTACTTTGGTCATTGACATTAACTGGAGCAGTCACTCAGACTACCATATTGCCTCTCCAGGAAGCTTCACCCCCCCCAGGCACCATTCACCTCCTAATGTGGACCTTCCTGATGTCTGTCCCTTGAGCATTAGTGTGTTCATTCATTTATTCATTGTAAAGACAAGGCTGCTCAGGACTCCTGGTTCCTACAGGACTAAGTGCCTGTTTACTCAAAGGTCACGGAGACTGCGTCCTTGTCTCGGCCCTCTCTGTGGGAAGACCGCAGTGTGTTTGGTGCCCAGTGCCAAGGGGCCGAGTGCAGTGCCAGCTGCCTACCCACTTGGCACCGGTCACGCTTTGGGCAAAGCAGTGAGGCTAGAGAGAGAGAGAGAGAGAGAGAGAGCATTATTAGTTGCTTGAGGGGTGTCTGAATGGTCTCTGGGCTTATTGGGAGAGCTGGTGAAGGCCACTGGTGGTGTTTTTAATGTGCTGTCTGTGGAGTATAGAGCTGTCAGTGTGAAATAGTCCCCTGCTGCATCCTCCATGTCTGTTTGTCTAGTTGTGTTTGTTTGTTTGTTTGTTTTTTGTTTGTTTGTTTAGCACATTGGAGTCAATGCACTGCTTATTTTTCCCCCAGTTAACTTCACCTTGCTTCTCTCACTTTAGCAACATGTGTTGTCCTGGTGGCGCATGCGGTGGGGCGGATGATCATGGGCCTGCCCCAGCGGGTGCCAGGCATGCCCGCATGCCTGCATGCGCGTGCCGACTCGAGTGTGCCACCCCGGTGCCAAGCCGCATGGGATCGGTGAGCAGGGAAGAGCAGAGCAAGGGGCGCTTTTCAAACACGCTGGTCCAAAATTGATGGGATTCGTGATGTCAGCTTGTGATCGTGCTCAGTGAGCCTTTTGTCGTTGGCAGCCCTTTTGACTCCGAGAGAGAGAGAGAGAGAGAAGGAGAAGGAGTGAAAAGGGGAAGCAGAGAGGGCTGGAGTGTGACCCATTCAAACGCTCCCTCCTGGCCCAGTGTGTGTGTGTCACCAGCCTGAATGAGTTTACACAGCAAATTACAAACTGTGAATAATGTAGGATCTGTCTCCATTTTTGTATGGAGTTTTTTTTTTTTCATTTTGTTAGTCACAGAGAAAAAATAGATATTTGTTTAGCCTCAAGAGGAAATCCAGGTAATGGAAGAGAGCTTGCATTATCATGTGTTTTGTTGTGCTATACAGGAATCCTGTGCAAACAGAAAATGAACTTGATGTGTTGACAACGTGTGCGGGAGCAAAGGAATGGAACGCAATTAAGAGGCTCTATTAATGGGTCACCTTTGTTAGCGCCCACGTCTGTCTCGTAATTACAGTCTGTTCATACATGGTGAGAACGCGCTATTTCCACCGAGCACTCAGCCACAGTTGGAACTTCATTGTCCAACAAGCGGAAGAAAGCAGCCTGAGTGTTTTTCCTCAGATAAGCACAGGCTGGTTTCTGACACACATATTTCCTAATGGATCTTCCCGGAGAAAGTAGAAGTTGACCGAGAGACGCAAACGCTCAACAACTTCTGGCGGCTCCATCCGGCAGGCAGGAACGGCAGGCCCCTTAATGCAGACAGGAACTCTTGCCTTTTGCCTCCATAGAAACATATTGTGGTGCTCAATCTTGGTCAGTGTTTAAGGATTTTTGGAAGGATCTTACTTTTCCCAGCGCCCATGTGTACATAGTCTGATGCCGTTCTGTCAGCCCAAACGGTTTCATCTGATTGGCTGCTGCATGGCTGCCGAAACCCCTCATCAGAGAACAAAGGGGCAGTGTGTCCTTGGCGAGGGTGCACCGCACACAGACATGCTCTGCAATTCCGATCCCTCAATCTCTGAAGGGCATCCAGTCGCTAACCCAAGTTTAATCAGATAATGATATGCCATCAAGGCACATCAAAGCCTCCGTGTGGCCTGTGCTCGCCCCCCCCGCCCCCTCCCCCAACACGGAAATGAATTTACGGGACAAATTTGATTCATTATGGTCCTGTTTCAGAAAAGGAGCCGACTTCAGAGCGGCTTCCATGTATCAGGTGTTTTTCTTCTTTCTGAAAACAAGGTCACTTTGATGGACACATGGATGCTTGAAAGAGTGGTGAGGGCAGAATAGGGATGCAGCATTAGCAGCCAATGAAATCGATAGCTGGATGAAGCTGAGAGGGAAGCCCACCCACAAGGATCTTAAAGGAGAAATTCTGTGTGAATTGATCCATAGTCCTGTTGTTCTAGATCAGCAAGTGCTGTCGGTATGAAAAAGAATGAGACAATTTGATACAACGTCAACCAAAAAGTGAACTGGCAGCTAATGCTAATTGGAGTGACCTCATACAAAAGGGCTATGGATTATATCACCAAATTTCTCCTTTAAGTATTATACAGTAACCTTTCTCAGTGTCCCTGGCCACACTCAGTTGATTCTCTGCAGAGCTGGCTTTTGATGGAGGTGAGTTGAACAGAGTGAGAGAGTTGTTCCTCAGGGTTGGGTTGAAGGGCACCTCCGTGTTTGGGAGAGTTCCCTTGGGGCCGTTAGGGAGTCTGGCTGGACTTGTTGAGCGAGCTGCCGCCCAGGGGGTGAGAAGCAGGCTTTAGAGCCTTTCCTCCAGGCTCGTCCTGCCGTGGAAAGCCCTGGGCTCCCTGCTGACTCCAGCCCTGGGTTGAAAAGCAAAAGAGAGAGCCAGATAAAGGTCACCCCCAGGAGGGGATGGGTGTTTGATGGAGGACAGGTATGGCTCAGTCCTGCACGGAAGCTGGAGACTGACCAATTGTTTAGATTGATCTCTATTTAATGCTGTAACAGTCCAAGGATGGATTCTTAGAGAGATGTATTGTAAGCCAAAAAAAGCTAAATATACCAACTGAGATGTGTCCATTTGAGCAAAAGATCTCAACCTTGAGAGGCCACACAGCCGTGCACTTTTGTGTGTGTGTCTGACTAACAGAAGGCCTCTGTATAAGCAAAAGCCCTCCCTCCCTCTCTCCCTTCCTTTCCGACCCCCTATCGAGATGTGGCAGAGTTGCGTTCTTTTTGCGTCATTCTCTCTGTCACATAGCGGAACCTTCCAGAAGATTTCCATGCTTCATCTTCTTGTTTCCGCCCCCTCATGCTTAAAGGCTGTTGTTCCTTTAGATGAACCGAAAGCCCCCAGGTCCTTAATAATGGATCCCGCTTTCCCTATGTGGAACCTGATGGCAGATTGAGTAGGTGCTCGTGTGTTGTGGGTGTGTGTTTTTTTTTGTGTGTATGTGTGTGTGTGTGTGTGTGATTGTTGCCTAGCAACTCTGCATCAGTGTTTTTTCGTGTCATTGCATTGGCTTTCAGCGTCCTTTTGTGCCAGTTTAAGTATGAATTTGGCTAGCGAATGGATAGGGTTTTAAATTCTTTAATAACCCTTCATTTGTCTCCTCTGCATTAAAAAGAGAAGAGAAGGACACTGCACACCTGTCAGAATTGTCAAAGTAGAGGTGAAAAGTCAATGATTGAAAAATGAATTCTTTATTCGCTTGCTCCGACAGTTCTTGAATGGTGTGGCCTAGTTTACACTAATGGATTCTGTACCTCGTAGATCAGTAATCATATGCTGCTTTGGCGTGTCAACGTGCTATAATCTGCCTTGTTCTCTGAGCGTATAAGGGAAATTTTAAACAGCACCTCTTCATCAAGATAAACTCTACACTTTTGGAAGTTTCTAGATTATTCTACTTACTGTGGTATCCTATCATACGTTTCTTACACTGCACTGCACTTATATATGAAACCTTATTCGTATCAATCAAAAAATTCTACGAGTGCATCTAATGTGATTGATCAAGTCACGGATGCATGACAACATTCATCTTATCCGGCAAATGATAATGTGTTGTTAAGTGCACTCGTGAGCTGTCTCATTTGGCCAGGCTCCAGGAGCTCTTTCCCATTCAAAGAGCCTGATTCATCTCCGGCCTTTATGGCGAGCTAGAGCTTTTGCCTGGCTGCCTCATTTGTGAGGGAATTCATTAATGCCAGAACTGAAGCTTACACTGATTATCAGGAGGCGGGAGGCTCCCAGCATAAATAAATGACCAGAGGAGTGCTTGACTCTTAGGTGTTTGAAGAAGGTACACACGCACACACACACGCGCACACACACACACACGCACACACAGATACTTGTTCATACAGTGCATACACCAAGGACAGACATACGCTCTCACACACAAAATGAATACTCAGTCTTAAAACACAGTGGTTGTATCTTGTATTTCTTTACTATACCATATTTGATACTCACTCTGTATCTTTGATAAATGAATCCCCGCCAACCACGGGGTTAAATCTGAATCCATTTTCAGGGAGTCCACTTAACTCCAAACTGTGCCGCAGTCTCTGAGACTATTGATGGGCCAAGCTCAGATAATTAATCTTCCCTTTCCTAATGGCCGCTGTGGGCAGCCTAGCATGCTGTATCTATTGGACAGGACATCCCAGGCATCTGTGGCTCCAGTCCGCACCGATAGCGATTCCACATTAGCCAGGGGAGGAAGTGACAGGTTAATGTGATGGAGCGTCTCTGGATCTGAGATCACATTCCTTCTTGACTTGGCGTTATGGTTCTGTCTGGAGCAGCTCTTATTGATCATATCAGACCGGCTCTGCCATATTTTTTTTCACTGTGATTGTTTGTTTGTTTGGTTTGTTTGTTTGTTCTTGTGTGTGCTGTGTTTGTGTGCGTGTGAGTATGTGTGTGTGGTTGGATGTGGGTGGATGTGCCTGTGTGTGCTCATGCATGGATGTGCTATATGTGTATGGTGTATATGGTGTGCGCATGTGTGAGTATGGAAGTGCATGTAAATGTGTGTGTGTGCGTGTGTGTGTGTGCTCAGTGCAGGTACCGAGTGATGAGGGGAAAAAAAGTGCCTCAGTCTTGCGTGTGAGATGGTGAGATTGACAGGCGTGTTAGGGAGGTGTCAAGCGCCAAGGTGTGTTTGCATGTGAGCCTGTCATGGTTGCCTTGTGTTATTCACCTGAGCGATATGATTTGCTGTCGACTGAAATCCTTTTTAAAACAGCCTGTAGCCTGGGGCCTTGTTTACATCGGAGGTGGCCAATTTTATGCCTGCTGAGATGCAAGGACCCAGACATTGATGGTTGCTCAGATCTGTGTGGCGAGCTTCTGACTAAATTCTTTTTCCTATTTTCTCTTTCCCCTTCCCTCTTAATCCTCCCTTTTCTGCCACCACTTTTTCTTTTTTATTCTTGATCTTCACATCTGTATCCCCCCATTCCCCTCTCCCTCCCATCTATCCTTCTTCCTCCCATCCCTCTCTCCCCCCTCTCTCTCTCTCTCTCCTTCCCTCCCTATTTCTCTCAAATTATTCTCTTTCCTTCTCTGTCTATATCAATCTGTCCATCTCCCCTCCATCTCTCTTCCTCTTCCTTCTTGTGGTGCTGCAGCTGGTGGGCGGTGAGTTTGACCTGGAGATGAACTTCATCATCCAGGACGCGGAGAGCATCGGCTGCATGGTGGAGCTGCTGGAGCACTGTGACGTGACGTGCCAGGCGGAGATCTGGAGCATGTTCACCGCCATCCTGCGCAAGAGCGTGCGCAACCTGCAGACCAGCACCGAGGTGGGCCTCATCCAGCAGGTGCTCAACAAGATGAGCTCTGTAGACGACATGATTGCAGGTAAGACCTACGTGTGTGTGTGTGTGTGGTGTGTGTGTGGGGGTGTGTGTTGGAGGATGGGTGGGTGTGTGTGTAGCTCTATGTTTTTGAGAAACAGAAATGCATATACACACATTTGCCAGTATGGTGTGTGTCTGTGTTTTGTGCCTGTGTGTGTTTTGTGTTTATGACACACACATTTACCAGTAAGCAGGTAAATGTGTGCAGTGTGTGTATTTACATGTATAAGACATACAGGCACACACAGATAATTGCCAATAATATTTGTTGATTGTATTTTACTTAAGTAACCTACTTCATTGGCATTCATTGTCTGTCAAGCATTTATCCTTGTGTCTTACGCATGCTCTCCCAGGGTCAGGCAAACTGGGTGTCCATTTCAATGGGTTCAGCATGCTGTGTTAATGGTCAATATGTCTCCGTAATTAGGTGCACCGAACTGTGCCATTCATTTAATGCGTTGCTAATGTGCAAAATTGTTCTGGCGAGCATATTTCCTAAAAGGCTCGCCTCTGTGTCCTTTTGTCAGATCTACTTAGCGGAGCCTTGTTCCAGTGCTAATCCGCCCTATTAGTCCTCGTAGGTCTTTGGCTTTCATCTGTTGGAAAGGATGATTTATGTGTTTGAAAGAGCTTGAGTACGGCATTTCTGATAAAGCACTATGTTTTCTTTGATAGTCTCTTTTATACTCAAAGCTTACTAGCTTGTAGTAGGATCGCAAAGCGATTGTCCCTCTTTTTAAACCGGCGCCTAGCCTTTCTGTTTGCAAGCATTAGCGCTTCATCTGATGGTTTAAAAAGAGGAAGCTGTTTGCCTGGTGCGTAGCTACCTTGTCTGTATTCTTCTCCACCCCCCCGCACCCCTCGGTGCCAATAGTGTTTGCGTGTCGCTCTCATTAGCCTCCATGTTGCTTTCTGAAGAGAGATCAATGCTGAACTGTTGTTGCGTATAACTGATGAGTGTTCATATTTGGCTGGAGAGAGGCCTCTCGTGAGACAGATGAGTCTGCTTACGCCGGGCTGCAGAGAAAGACTGGGTGGAGGGGGGGAGGGAGAGAGAGAGAGACAGAGAGGAAGCGGCAAGGAGAAGTGATTGTCTAGGGATCACTCTGTGTCAGATCTCTCTTTCTCTCTCTCTCTCTCTCTCTCTCCCTCTCTCTTTCTTTCTCTTGTGCTTGTTCGTGCCCTTGCTGAGTTTGTCCGTCTCCTCATGAATCGGCAGACCTTGGACTGACATTCTGCTGAGTCACTGTGTTCTTCATGCCTTTCTTCTTCTTTGTGCCCTCCCTTCCGTCTATCTTGCTTTCTACCTCTCTGTATCCCTCTCTCTCTCTCCTCTCTGTATCTCTCTCTTTCTCTCTCAGACTTATTAGTGGACATGCTGGGTGTTCTGGCCAGCTACAGCATCACAGTAAAGGAGCTGAAGTATCTCTTCAGTATGCTCAGAGGAGACAATGGAATCTGGGTGAGTAAGCACAAATGTAGTGTGTGTGTGTGTGTGTGAATCCAGCTGATGGCTTTAGCCAGTGCCCACCTCCAAGCCCGACCCACCCAGGCAACGATCTCCTGTCTGCGGGATCTCTCCCCAGGGTCCGATTCATTTGGGGGTTGCCTCACGATCAATCCTCCCCTCCCAGTGGCGGGAGTGGCCACAGCTGACAGACAGGTCATTGATCCACAGCGCTTGCTGCAGTTGGGATGATGTCATTGAGTAGCTCTCCTCTTTGGCACAGCTGCAGAGTCCTTGGCTCCTATTTGTGAATGTCTACTAGCAAATGACTTCCAAATGATGGCCAATCACAAGATATTGCACAAGATACTGACATAAGTTTGTAGCAGTCCAGTAGTAAGTGGTATACACAGCACTACATATGGGAACCCCACCATATCATGATTACCATGGCCTAGTGATATGATGGAGTCTTCCTTTTTAACACCTAAAATTATTGTATATTTCAGTCACTGAATTCAAACCGCAGGTTTATTAAGCCCTTTTATTTTAAGGGATACTAATTATCAGTGATCTCTGTGTTTTCTTTTTTCACTCCCCACCCCATCTTCCCCGCTGCAGCCCAGGCATGCCATCAAGCTGCTGTCAGTGTTGAATCAGATGCCCCAGAGGCATGGCCCAGATACCTTCTTCAACTTCCCCGGACGCAGCGCAGCGGTAAGCCTCACCAACCAGCCTGGGGCTCCTCTCTCCACTGCCTTGCTTTGGGCCGAGCCGAGCAGAGCCGAACTGAAAAGGGCTCATCTGAACTGGACTGAACTGCTTGCTCAGGCCCTTTCCCTCTCTCTCAAGCCGTTCACACACCCTCATCCTCAGTACACACACCCTATCTTAAACATGAGAATGAGAATAGCACCCTAATCCAGTCTCATTGTTTTTTGTGCAGCGATCTACATGCTGTAATGATGAAATTCCATTTGTATACAGTGGCCCAAATGGTGAACGGAGCATAAATTTGACTGAATTATTCATGTTGTCATTACAAACTGTTTAGCTTCCCTTTTTGGGCGACCAAATGACGGAGACACTCATGTGGCGACCAAAGGTTGAAATGAATCATATCATTATCACATCATTTGGTTTTGACCTGCTCTTTTATTGTCTCCTAATTGAATTATGAAAATCAGACGATTGAAATCAACCTCTTGTCTGTTCTTCACAGGCCATCGCCTTGCCACCCATTGCTAAGTGGCCTTATCAGAATGGCTTCACTCTCAACACTTGGTTTCGCATGGACCCGCTTAATAACATCAACATGGACAAGGACAAGCCGTATCTCTACTGGTGAGTCAGGACCCTTTGGCGTCTCCCTGTGTTGATGAACAAATGCTGAGAACACAGCGCAGGTTTAATGTCGAGCCCTGACCTGTCCTGGTTTAATGCAGATTTGGCTCAGCCGTGAAGACAAAGATTACCAGATTACTGGTGCTCAGTTAGCGAGGCCGTTTAATTCATTAACTGCTTAACTAATCTATGGCCTGCTGCGTTGTTGGCTCATCTGTGAACTGGATTGAGAGTATAAGCTATATTTTCTCTGTTTTGCTCTGTGCATTCCCCTTTACTGTCAATCTCTGCCTTTATTTGCCTTGAATGCCTTTATTTTTTTTCAGTTTTTCTTTGCTACTAATGCCTTTTTCACTGATGAAGCCAACACCAGCATCATCCCATCTCATTGCTAATTAGGAGGTGGGGGGATGGTGGTGGTTAGAAATGCTAGATTGGGGTCAAGGAATAAAATGGCCAGAGCCTATAACTGTCCTATGTGTGTCTCAAAAGCAATGTTTGTATATATACAGGGCTGTGGAATGACATTGATCCATAGGTCAGTCTATGTCTAAATCAGTATATTTTTGCTTTGGCGTCTTCAGTAAATTACACCTGCAGTTATGGCCTTTCACTACACATCTATCTATCCTCATCAACCAGGGGCCTGCGTCAGCGCAGCCTCAGAAACAGTGTTAATGGTAAGGTCACTTGGGGAGGTTATTCAGCCCTAAATGGAGTCCGTACGCTGAGTCAGAACTCTACCTTACATAAATTTAGATTCATGGGTCTCTTTTTATTTAGGTTTTTGCTGTCAGGTAAAGGTTGGATTTTCCTGCATTCGTTTGGTCCTAATCGTTTAGTGTGATTCAGGCTCCACAATCTCTCTCCTACAGACTTTACGTGCAATTAGTCATAACTGCAGACAGAAAAATGAGGCGGTGACTCACCGTTGTTCCTGCATACATTCCAGAAACCCTGTCAGCCCTGTCAGGTTGTGCATGCCTTCCATGGATTAAAAATGATTGACATCGTATGATTGATCCTAAGTGTCGGTGCTAAGTTTGAACAGCTAATTAGCAAAAGCACTCATAGCCTGCAATAAGGAAAGTGCTCAAAACGGTGACAGGTAGATCTTGCGTTACGCCTCTCAGAAAGTTACCATGGCTGTGGGTAGATGCCAACTATCTGCGTTTTGACAGCAGATCCAAGTGCTGTTGCCTCTGAGGAGCAGATCCAAGTGCTGTTGCCTCTGAGGAGCAGAAACACTTGTGATGTTACTCAGACCGATAAAACCCAGACAAACGCAACACACCTCAGTCTTTAGTGATTCGAGTCTGGCAGGGCAATTCACTACTTGTATTTTCCTGTCATTACATGAGAGCCTTTCCACAGTGAAATTAGAGGCACTATGCAGTGATAGTGGGGCAGTCTAATATGTCTGCTGTGCATCTCCTCTCAACCCACAAGAGATTACTCGTGTCAGAACCTCTCTAAAATTAGGTTCTCATGGGCAGAGCAATCCGCACAGCTCCAAATTAGAGCCAGATCTCATTGGAAGTGCTCTCCTCCCTCTGACGTTTTTGATTATTTTATTATTTTTGATTTTTTCAGCTGAACGACTGCTGCAGATAGTCACTCGAGAGGCTGAAGCAGTGCAGTGAGTCAAGTAGTGCATCAGGGGAAAAAGAAGTGCTTGTTAGTGGATGAGACTGAATGGTGCCAAACAATAACAAGTCTACCGGAGAGCTAATGATCATGTGACGTCCAGACACACCGAGAATCAGCTTCGCCTCTGGGTTTAAGCAACATGCGATGGCGCATCAGAACACTTCCAGAGGCTCCCCCACCCCCCCCCCCTTACGTGTTTGTAGTGGGCTGCAGGTGGTAACCGTGGTGGATTGCGTCAACATATTATTCATTTTAGCCAAGAAAATGTGTTGTTGTTGTTGTTGTTGGTGGCGGTGGTGGTGTGCGTGTGTGTGCGTTTTCTGTGGTTTTGTGAATATCTGAAGGCTTTCAGACCCTGGGAGTGTTGCTGAGTAATTTTATTTCCGTCCGAGTCTGCCTTTGTAGTCTTCAAAAACACTTAGCCCCTTCAGGAGTCTGGAGCAGATTGCTGGGCCAGATAAACATGTAAATACTTAAATGTCATCAAAATCATTAACGGTTTAAGCAGATGTTTTTTTTTTTTCATCCACACTCCCTGGTCAGGCTCCACAGTGAAGCCTCATTATGTCTGACCTTTACTTTAATCATTCTCTCCCTTGTTCCAAACCCCTGGACTGTGCCATGGTCTCCTGAAGGGGGGGGGGGGGGGGGGGGGCAGTGTGTGTGTGTGTGTGTTTTCTCTTTTGTTACTGTGGCTGGATTTTAATAGCCTGCAGAAGTTACTAATACACATGTGTGTTCAGAGATTAATGATGTCAGCGGGCATCCTCTGATGACATCCTCCTGCACTGAGACTGAGAGGCCCAATAGTCCTTCATGAGTTAGCTGTCTCATGCCGGGGCTGATGAGGCGATTCCAAATTTATCACAACAATAACATCTATTGGCCTTCTCAGTAATGGCCTGCAGGTGGATGAAATTGGCTTCCTATGGTTCCTTTAAGCCTCAAACCCACACTGCTTGGAAAGAACCTTTTGTAGAACCTTTAATAGAACCTTCTGTAGAACCTTTTGTAGCGTCCTTTTTCCCACTGTGGCTTTTAGACGGGCTCCAGAGTGAGATGTACGGGCCGTACAGCCAGCACCAGCCTGTGTGTGTGTGTGTGTGTGTGTGTGTGTGTGTGTGTGTGTGTGTCTCCATCCGTTCCAACTTCACCCAGCCCAAAAAAACACTGACCATGCAAAAACAACTCAAGAAGTAGGGGAAAAGAGACCTCCTAATCCTGCCACCACCACTGGTGAACTCAGCACTGTGGCGCTAGCTGGCACCATGGAGAGAGAGAGTGAGAGAGATGAGAGAGCGAAAGAAAGAAAGAGGGAGGGGGTGTCTTGGCGCAGATAACCTGTCTTATCAGCCTGCCTCCAGCCACTCCTGCCAGCCACTGTGCCAGGGGCGATACTGACCCTCCGCGTCTGTTCCCATGCCAGCCATGAAGCCTTGCCACGCAGCAATCAGGGGATTCCACGCCATGCCAGGCCTCACCAGTGGTGACTCATGCCACCAAAAAAAAAACATGGATTGTGAATCATGCAAAGCCAACCCCAGTGCCGAATAAGTGGCTGCGGTTTGTTCCTGGGTCGCTGGAGATTCAGAAACGAGCTGCAATGGCCTCGTCTCCAGACAGACACGTAGTGCAAATTTAGCTCAAACTAGCAGTGCGTCTGGGTTTGCCCAGGCTAACGCCATTGTCTTGTCATGTCTGAATCTGTGTCCTCACATCCTTCCTGGTCTATTCCTGGTCTTTTCCCAGTTTCCGGACGAGCAAGGGGATCGGCTACTCGGCGCACTTTGTGGGCAACTGCTTGATAGTGACATCACTGAAGTCCAAGGGCAAAGGTTTTCAGCACTGTGTCAAGTACGACTTCCAGCCTCGGAAGGTGAGTAGACCACAGAACAAGGCATTTTCCATGGCCTGCCACCATTCTGTTGTCAGATTGAGGATCAGTCTCTTACTCACTGACAAACCAACTACTGGAACTAACTGTGATAGGCAAAGCAGGAGAGTGAGTAAAAGCTTAGCTCATGCATTTTGTTTTCTGGGTGTGTAAATGAAGCAGTTTATAGTCTCCTTTGAATGTTGTTATGGAAGTTAGCAGCTAAAACACCTGAATCGTCTTTGGATGCCCTTCAGCAGTTTGGTGTTTTTTGTGTGTGTGTGTGTGTATATGTGTGTGTGTGTGCTTGTGCTTGTGCTTGTGCTTGTGTGTGTTCGTGTTTGCGTGTGGTGTGATGTCTGTGATGTCTGTGTGTGCTTGCGTGCATGTTTGTGCGTGAGCCAGCGTGTGTGAGTCAGAGAGGATGTGTTTTAACGCCCTTGGTTTAACAAGACGCCTTGAAACAAGGCCAAAAGTAACATGTCCAGGTATCTGGCGCAGTGCTGGAGAAGCATTGCTAATGAGCGTGCCTGTGATAGTCTGGTGAGCGGGGCCTGAAGGGGCAGGCAGGCAGGTTGTGGTGCCACGCACCAGGCACTTCACGCTCCAGCACCTCTGTGTGTGGCCTGTGGGGGGCAGCAGCTGGACACACTCCCCCTCTCCTCTTCCCCTCCCCTGCCCTCCCCTCCCCACCCTCCAGCATCCATCCTCCACCCTCCCGTTGGTTAGCCCTTTCTCTTTCTCTATCTGTCTACTATCTACCTATCTATTTATCTGTCTTTCTGTCTGTCTATCTATCTATCTATCTATCTACCTGTCTATATATCTATCTATACTGTATATCTATCTTTCTATTTATCTGTCTATCTGTCTATCTGTCTATCTATGTGTATGCCTTTCTATTTATCTGTCTATCTATCTATCTATCCAACTATCTATCTATCTGTCTATCTATCTATCTATCTATCTATCTATCTATCTATTTATCTGTCTTTCCATTTATCTGTCTGTCTGTCTTATGCTTTTCTCTACCTACCTCCTCTCTTAGTTTCTCTGTCTTTTTCTGTGTCCCCTCTTCCTCTCTCTGCCACTCCTCCTCTCCATCAGAGGCGTTATCCGTCACACACCTGTCCACCTGTCTTGTTAGCCCTTGAAGCAAAGGGAACACAGGGGGGTGAAGGCTGCTGTGAGACAGTATTAAGCAGTAAGGGAGAGATGGAGAGCTGTGCGACGGGCCTCATCTGAATGACACACATACACACACACACATACATACACACACCTCACACACACGTACAAACACACACACATACACACCATCCTCAGTCACCGTTTTGCTACAGTGCCTGTGTCCCCTCTGCACATACACACATATGCACGCACACTCACACACGCACACACACGCACACGCACACACACACACACACACACATACAAACATACACACCATCCTCAGTCACCGTTTTGCATGCTACAGTGCCTTTGTCCCCTCTGCCTACACACATACGCACACACACACACACACACACCATCCGCAGTCACCGTCTTGCATGCTACAGTGCCTGTGTCCCCCCTGCCTACACACATACACACACACACACACACACACACACACACACACACACACAAAGGCGTAAACACATTAACACCTAGCTTCTCAGGGGGCTTTGTCCCTCCTGCAGATGACAGGAAATGACAAAGCAAAAGATGGGATGCGTTTAGCCGTTAAAATAGACTTGAGTGATGAAGAGGAGGGTCTGGTGTGTGTGCGTGCATGTGTGTTTGTGTTTGTGTGTGTGTGTGTGTGTGTACTGAAGTGTAGTGTATGGAAAGGAAGGGGGATGAGAGTTAGGTGTTCTAGAATTTGGCCGTGCCAATTAAAATGCCCACTGTGCCCCTGTGCCTCCAGCATTCTGGCAGCACCCCCCGCTGGTGCCTCCTTCTCTTATCCTTCCTTGGGCCCCCCTCCCATTACACACACACACACACACACACACACACACACTCACACACACACTCTCCCCTTGCTGCCCCCCTGCCAGGCTGGGGCTGGAATGTGTGCCCTGCCTCAGCGTGAACTACACTACTTCAGCAATTAGTGTCCAGCAGAAACAACTTCACTGTTTTCTCTTTCCTCGTCTCTCTCTCTCTCTCCCTCTCTTTCGGTCACTCTCTCGGTCACTCTATTTCTGTCTTTCTTTCTCTCTTTCTCTCTCATCATGCTGCTTGTTGTAGTAGGCTATTGCCACATAATGGTCCTTTTGAAGTGTCCTACATCCATATAAGACCTTCTAATGGTTTAGTGCAGGGGAGTTTAAAAGTCTAAAGTCTTTTCCTTTCATGCTTTCTTCTATCTGTCTTTCTCTCTTTTCCCTCTGCTATCTCTTCCTCTATCTGTCTTTCTCTTCCCCTCTCTTCCCCTTCTGCCTCTCCCCATCTCTTTCCTCTATCTATCTTTCTCCCCCCATCTCTTCTCTTTCTGCCTCCCTATATTTTTCCTCTATCTGTCTTTCTTTTCCCTTCTCTCTCTTCCCCTTCTGCCTCTCCCCATCTCTTTTCTCTATCTGTCTTTCTCTCCCCCGCTCTTCCCCGTCTGCCTCTCCCGATCTCTTTCCTCTATCTATCTTTCTCTCCCCCTCTCTTCCCCTTCTGCCTCCCTATATTTTCCTCTATCTGTCTTTCTCCCCTTCTCTCTTCCTCTTCTGCCTTCCCAACTCTTTGCTCTGCTGCCACACAGGGGGGGCAATGCAAAGGTTGACACAGCGTTCTGCTGTAATGTGAGGGGGTACCTATTCTCATATCTACCCACAGAGTCAAGAATACACCTGCATTAGAGTCAAGAACACACCTGCATTTCTGGCGCTATTCTGCAGGGATACGCTGAGCTGTTCTGTAGGAGAAAAGTGAAAAGCAAGCAAAAACAAAAGAATGGTTCGCACAACAGTGTGTGAGCCGTTTTTAAGATGTAGTAATGTTTTTTATCCTAAATTGTGTTGCGCGTCAGGAGTTTCCATTACACCAGCCCTTTGAGGTCTTAGGCTACAGTAAACGTAGCGAAGATATTTGATTACAGGAAATGTACTTCAATCACCTCTGTATTAATCACTTGTATGTGATGCATGATCAGCATTAGTCAGTCTGTTGCTGCCGCTGTCTTTCAGCACCAGTGACCACACCTTTAAAATGTCGTGTTGAGACACATACTGCTTACCTGTTCAGTCTTCTTCTTTTTAATTTTTTTGGGGGGTGGGGGGGCTGTCATTCACTAGTGTTTATTTATTCACTAGTACTTGTGCACAGATGTGAGTATGTGACTGTGCATTCTTAAATATATATTCTTCTATATGTGCACATAGAGACATGGCCTCACTGCAGTGGTGAAGTACCTCCACTGAACGTGATTTATTTTTCACTACAGTACCATGCCTGGATACCCTGCGCACACAGAGAAGCCAGACTGTTTGAATACTAGAGATAGTGGCTGAGATCATTCAACTTAAGTGTTGAGTTTGAAAGCATCAAAGCCAAAGCATTACAAACACAATCAGTCGTTACCGATTGCCCTGTGGGTGCACCGTGTGAACAAGCCTAGACATTTAGCATAAATTGTCATGAACATATATATATATATATATGTTTAATCATAAGTAGATTGAACATTTTGAATCAATCCAGTTTAAGTTTTGATCCTCAGCACATACTTTAAACCCCTGAGAAACTGACAGGTTATTGAATTGAACTCTGATGCATTTCTTTTGGCTGCTGCCATGTTATGCTAGCCTGGCGAATGGAGACAGGATTTTCAGTGTCCCTGAGCCAAGATTTAGCGACGAGGCTAGCCCATGATGGGGCACATGAAATATTAACCACTTCTTATGACAAGGCTCATCATTTATGCTGAATGCATGGGCCTCCTGCTGCTATTCACTGAGTCACTATGGCCTGCCTGCCTGAATGGATTAGTGGATGAATGACTATTGCTGCTATTCGCTGAGTCACTATGGCCTACCTGCCTGAATGGATTAGTGGATGAATGACTATTGCTGCTATTCGCTGAGTCACTATGGCCTGCCGCCTGAATGGATGAATGAATGAATGAATGAATGAATGAATGAATATCTACTGCTGCTATTCGCTGAGTCACTATGGCCTGCCGGCCTGAATTGATGAATGGATGAATGTCTACTGCTGCTATTCGCTGAGTCACTATGGCCTGCCTGCCTGAATTGATGAATGGATGAATGTCTACTGGTGCTATTCGTGAGTCACTATGGCCTGCCTGCCTGAATTGATGAATGGATGAATGTCTACTGGTGCTATTCGTGGAGTCACTATGGCCTGCCTGCCTGAGTGGATGAATGAATGAATCTACTGTGAGTCTACTGTGGCTTGTAGTCCTGACTTTTAATGTTCACTGGTTCACTTATCATGCCTCACTACACAGGACTGAAGACATTGTTCATTTCACAGCTAATGTAAAAAGAAGATTTAAACCTACTTTAAAGCAGTTTTTTATGTTTCTGGAAGTTTGAGCACTTGAGCAGCTTCATTTATTGTGTGTACTGTGTGTGCTCATAACTTCATTATTCATCATGTTTACTGTCTTTTGTATTAAGAATGCAAATGTTTATTAAATTAAGTACTTGTGTGAAATACTTATGAAGTGAAATAATAGTGGTGCAGTTGGCTGAGACATTCACGCCATAAAACTGGCCCTTCCTGACCCTTCCCTGTCTCACTCTCTCTCTCCCACTTGTTTTTCTGATGCGCTGTCCTGTCCAATTTAAGGTGAAAAACACTGACTATCTAGAATCAGTCTACAGATGATTGTATAAAGGCTTTCTGACGTTGTGAATGACGTTTTCTTTGCGTTTTGTTTGTTTGTCTCGTTCTGCAGTGGTACATGATCAGCATCGTCCACATCTACAACCGCTGGAGGAACAGCGAGATCCGCTGTTATGTCAATGGCCAGCTCGTTTCCTACGGCGACATGGCCTGGCATGTCAACACTAACGACGTGAGTTGGAGTGCACTGATCTCCCCTCTCCGACATGATTTCATGTGAAGGCCTCGTGTCTGTGTCCTTATGCATCCTCTGTTTGGCTGCAGTCTTTCCCCTGAAGTGAATCTGATCCAAATGACTCTTAATTAGTCTGCCAGCCTCTGCCACCGGTAGATGAATGGGTGAATGTGAGACACGCGCTTACGCTTTGAGTGCCCGGAGGAGTAGAAAAGGACTAGAAAAGTGCTATATAGATGCAGTCCATTTGCCATGTTCAATATTCAGGTGGTAAATGGTTTCAGGTTTATTACTGCAGTGTTAAGAAATGATGTTATTTTTCTTCTTTCTCTCCTCCTCTGTGTGCTGCAGAGCTATGACAAATGCTTCCTGGGATCGTCCGAGACGGCCGACGCCAACCGAGTGTTCTGCGGTCAACTGGGGGCCGTCTACGTGTTCAGCGAAGCGCTCAACCCGGCACAGATCTTCGCCATCCACCAGCTGGGGCCTGGCTATAAGGTATGGACCATGCCAACTACTAATCCAGTCCCCACCGACAGCCTCTCAGACCCCTCACATCCATCCCCGTTACACCACCGCTACCGCCCTGACAGAGCCTGAGGCCCAGGAGGTGTCCGTCAAGTGTCACTGGCGTGAACTGCTCGCCACCTGTTCCACTCCACACGCATCCACTGAGCGTGGCGAGTGATCCGAATGGAAATGTGGAGTTGACGCGTGGGAGGGGGCGGCGGTTGGGGGGTGTCTGGCAGGGGCTGTTTGCTTCCTGTTTAAACTGCCATAGACATTTTTCCCTCCCTCTACCGAGGTTAGCCATGGGTGGTAGGTTGACCATGGCAGAGTCGCCTAGGTTGACCATGGGTAGGAGATTTTGATCCCTCTGCCATGTGCAACCTCTGTTGGATGTGCTCCTGTCATGTGTGGGTGAGAGACAGGGAGGAGGGAGAGAGAGAGAGAGAGAGAGAGAGCGGCTGGTCATCCTTTCTGCTAAGTTACTGCACAGCACACTAAGGGTCTCTCTGTCGTGCGGAGGCCTAAGACACAGTCAGTATTGGCCAGTGCGCGGGCAGCGTGCCCAGACCCGGTGCCGTCAAGTGAACCATGCCCTGGAGCAGGAAGTGAGCAGGTTCCCCATGGTGACTGGTGACATCTCTTCCCCCCCCCCCCCACACACACACACACACACACACACACACACAACCCCCTGTGCTGTGTCCAAGCAGACTG
>PYXC01001933.1:2337500-2347500 GCA_015244755.2 Tenualosa ilisha | reverse complement strand
AAAGTAAATACCCTGTCATATATTTCTTCTGCCCGTGCACAGGTGATCACTCTAACTAGCCGATGCTAAAGAGGTTAGCTGAGGATCAGGTGGATTACATATTTATTAGTTTGTATGTATTTTTCTGTTAGATTATATACAGTAAGAACATTTTTAAACGTAGACGGATAGTTTCCAAGTTTATGGATGCTGTTTCCAAAATGATCGAGCAATTATATGAAGTAATTGTGATTTCAATATTGATCAAATTGATTGTGATTTTTGCTCCTGTCAAACAGTAAATGCACAGACGTGCTGTCAGCAGTTCTAGTTCTTCGCTGAGGAAATGCTTGAACTGGAGATGGCAGCCAAAACCTTTTGGACCGACGTTGTTCAGTGATCGCGTCTGCGTCTTTTTTTTTTGCGCTGTAGCAAAGTGTTGGATAGTTGGATATGGAGAGAGAATGGCCTGAAACAGCCTGAAACAGAGTTGTGAAGGAGGCAGCTTGCATTGCTAATGTTCCTGCACTGGTGTGCGTATTGAGATAGAGGTGCAATTTCTCAGAGAGAAACTGTGTCGTTGGAGAAGCATCTGTGTGTTGACTCGTCTCATTGCGCCCTGTACCAACTGAAGCTCGTGTAATTGGTGGCGGGATATGGCTGTGTTATGGAGTGGAGTGACCATGAATACTAATTTTGTCTGACTAGCCACGCTTGGCTGGGTCTCCTAGGTGGGGAGGAGCAGCCTGCTGTTGTATCAGGCATTTCAAAACAGAGAGCAGGGTTACAGATGATGAGAAAAGAGGTTTTAAGAATTCCGGACACACACACAGGAACACACACACACACACACATAGCACACACACACACACAAATGCACAGTACCCAAGCTCAAAGAGGAATATACACACTCAAAAAGAAACACACATGCTGACAGACACACACACACTTACAAACACATACATACACATACACACACAGGCTCACACGCACGTATGCACTCACACCCAGTGTGCAACAAGCCTGACAACCCTTGAAGGCAGACATGATCAGACTAACAGCGTCCAGCGATGATGGCGACTCGGGGCCCGCGGGCACAATCAGCAGATTGCGGATGCACACTGCGAGGCCACTGCCCACTCGTACGGCACGTCAGGCGTGTCACACGGAGCGCAGCACGCGCCGGGCCTCTCGTCAGACCGCATGCACACGGCTCGCTGCTCTTTCCCTCACACATCTCCACTCTCTTTAGGGAGAACCACCGAAAAAAGGTCCTTCAATCAGACAAAAGCCGTCCTCCTGCAGACTGACACGTAACAGCAGCTCTCGACATCTGTGACATCAAGTTTCTTTTAGAAGTCGGATGACAAACGTCTCCTCTCCTAACACGGCCACCTCCTACTGCAGTCTCCTATTGTGTCCTGTCATATGATGGCAATCATTACCCTGCAGGGAATGTCTCAGTAACCAGAGCTCAGAACTGATGATGACCTTGAGATAGATTACTCCTCGGTAGATTGCTTTTCCCTGCCTTTAAACTCCAGTGTGAGTCTGCACGTTGGCGCTTTATGTAACTGTGTCTCTCAGGCCCTGCTTAAGATATAATTTATCTAGGTCTGAAATGAAATTATGAAATGCACGCTACACTGGAGGTGGGAGCATTGGACCATGTTGCAGTTTTCAAATTGAACTAATGGGGAATATTGATTTGAGTAAATTTGGGGCTAGCTTGTATTGTCCTCATTAATCTTGTCTAGACAAACATTTACACTGGGTGCTCTTTTGGCTGGATTCTGCTTAGGCAAAGTTTGCCTCTGCCATCATCAGCCACTGACTAATGTGTGTGTGTCTTGCTTTGTTTGTGTGTGTGTGTGTGTCTCTGTGTGTGACTGTGTGTGTGTTTGTTGCTGTGTGTGCATGTGTATGTATCTCTCTCTATGTCTGTGTGTGTGTGTGTGTGTGTTGTTGTAAACTGCAGTGCTACTCTGCTGACCTTCCTGGTGGAGCTGCTGAAGAGTTCAGTGGCCATGCAGGAGCAGATGCTCGGGGGCAAGGGCTTCCTGGTGATCGGCTACTTGTGGAGAAGGTATGATACACACAGACACACACACACACACACACACACACACACACAGACCAGCACTGGCCCCCTCTGGTGATGGGTTACGTCTAACTAAAGTTCACACACGTCATGCCTGTACTCCTGCCTACTCAGCTCTGGCAACCAATCTCCTTTGCCTCAGGTGCCATACACACACATTCATCCAAAGTCATCAGTTTGCTTTTCAAGGTGCTAGGGACAATTCATCCATCATGCTCAATCACAGGATAAAATGCACACACACACACACACACACACACACACACGCAGTAAGAGAAGAAAATTCTTACATAAGATTATTACATCAATTCACAGTTCACCATTCACCATTGATGCAAGTTTATTTGGCCACATCTCTAATAGGCTATGGAGGGGAGAAGGTCACACACATATAACCACACACACACAGTCACACAGCCACACACACACACACACACACACACACACACGTGGAAGGGGAGAGTGTTCACTGGACACTGGACACCTTCCACTTATTACATTCCTGTGCTGAACTGCACCGCCCTGTAGCTCCTCTCTGTGAGGAGTTGAGGGAGCTCCTCTATGTGTGGCTGTGTGTGTGTGGTTATGTGTGTGTGGTTATGTGTGTGTGTGGCTGTGTGACTGCATGGCTGTGTGTCTGTGTGTGCGTGGTTGTGTGTGTGTGGTTGTGTGTGTGTGGTTATGTGTGTGTGTGGCTGTGTGACTGCATGGCTGTGTGTCTGCGTGTGTGTGGCTGTGTGTGCGTGGCTGTGTCACTGTGTGACTGTGTGTGTGTGTGTGGCTGTGTGACTGCATGACTGTGTGACTGTGTGTGTGTGGTTATATATGTGTTGTGGTTGTGTGACTGTGTGGCTTTGTGACTGTGTGTGCGTGACTGTGCGTGACAGTCACTGTGTGACTGTGTATATGTGGTTATGTGTGTGTGTGTGGCTGTGTGACTGCATGGCTGTGTGACTGTGTGTGTGTGGTTATATATGTGTGTGGTTGTGTGACTGCATGTGTATGACTGTGTGTGTGTGGTTACATGTGTGTGTGGCTGTGTGACTGCATGTGTATGGCTGTGTGTGTGTGGTTATATGTGCGTGACTGTGCGTGACAGTCACTGTGTGACTGTGTATATGTGGTTATGTGTGTGTGTGTGTGTGTGGCTGTGTGACTGCATGGCTGTGTGACTGTGTGTGTGTGGTTATATATGTGTGTGGTTGTGTGACTGCATGTGTATGGCTGTGTGTGTGTGGTTATATGTGTGTGTGGCTGAGTGACTGCATGTGTATGGCTGTGTGTGTGTGGTTATATGTGTGTGTGGTTGTGTGACTGGATGGCTGTGTGACTGCATGTGTGGCTGTGTGTTTGTAGTTATGTGTGTGTGTGGCTGAGTGACTGCGTGGTTGTGTGACTGCGTGTGTGTGTGTGTGTGTGTGTGTGTGACTACGTGTGTGTGTGTGACTGGTTCTACACAGACGAGGCTGGCTTTGCAAAACTGCCAGTTATACAGCATTAGTGACTGTCCCCGAGGTCTGGTCTGTGCCATCTGTTCGCTGTCTGTTTCTTGTCTCTCTTGTCACTCTCTCTCTCCATTTCCCTCTCTCTCTCTCTCACTCTCTCTCTCTTTTCTCTCTCTCTCTCTCTTTCTCTCTCACACACACTTCTCTCTTCAATCTCACCTTCTCTCACCGCTGTCTCTCTGTCACTTTCTCTGTTTCTCTCTCTCACTTACTCACTCACACACACACTCACTCACTCAATCACTCACAGACACACACACTCACACACACACACACACACACACACACACACACACACACAGAGACACATACACACGCACACACACATACTCACACACACACACACACACACCTCACCTTCCCTCTCTGTTTTTTTTTTTGTCTCTAGGAACCTTCCTCTTATACTCTTTCTAGCAGTAACAGTCCAGTTGTTCCCTTTTTAATAAAACACACACACACACACACACACACACACACACAATGGCACAAAGCCACTTACCGGATCAATACATTTTATCATCTCATCACTCAATCAGTGTATTGCATTTGAAGTGACTCTTCTTCACATTTATTTTACTTGTATGTTTGTTTGTTTGTTTGTTTGTTTGTCTCCCTTCTCTGCAGTCGTCGCGGGTGCACATCACGAGGGCGGTGCTGGAGCAGTTCCTGTCCTTCGCCAAGTACCTGGACGGCCTCACCCACGGCGCTCCCCTGCTCAAGCAGCTGTGTGACCACGTCCTCTTCAACGCCGCCATTTGGATCCACACGCCGGCCAAGGTTCAACGCCACCTCCACGACCGCCACTGCCAGCGTCCCCTCAGCCTCACCCTCACCCTTGGGCTGCACCGAATACATTATGGAGGCGTTAAGTCACGACACGTCATGTCAAAATACATTTTAAAAAGACTGGCTTTTTAGAACATCGCTGCACTGCTGTCTTTAATGTAGCCAGTTCTGATGATTCTCTTCAAAGCAAATTTTGACGTTATATGACTTAACATATCCATGACGTATCCAGTGTAGCCTCCCCGTTAGGGCAGCGTGTGTGTGTGTGTGTGTGTGTGTGTGTGTGTGTGTGTGTGTGTGTGTGTGTGTGTGCGCGCGTGTGCCCGTGTGTGCGCGCGCGTGCATCCCAGACTGGTGTTGTCATACAGTAAGTGTAGTTATTAGAGGAAGAGGTGAGCTGGTTGCCTGAAGACTACAGCTGTTAGAGTTTCTAACTTCCAATAGGAAGAGGAGCAAACTGTTGGGGTTGACCGGTTTAGGTGAAGCATTCTGACTGTACGTGACTGTGAAGTGATGAATCGGACTATATGCTTAGGAATCTGAGTATATGCTTCAGTGATGAGTACATGCTTCAGTGATGAGTAATGCTTCAGTGATGAGTATATGCTTCAGTGATGAGTATATGCTTCAGTGATGGTACATGTTAGTGATGTACATGCTTCAGTGATGGTATATGCTTCAGTGATGGGTACATGCTTCAGTGATGAGTACATGCTTCAGTGATGGGTATATGCTTCAGTGATGGGTATATGCTTCAGTGATGAGTATATGCTTCAGTGATGAGTATATGCTTCAGTGATCTGTGTCAAGATGCAGAAGAAAAGTCCACAGCACACTAAAGACTGTGCAAAATGTTTCTTTTTTTCTCAAATCTTCAAGCTTTCAGTTAGAGTTTCATGTGTCATCGTTCCATGTCGTGAGATGCTGGACGTGCTTTGGAGTGAATATTAGTGTCACAAGAATTCCCAGGCCAGCAGACTCTCAGGCAACAGAGAGGTTGTTCATGTGGGGTGTTTGTGTTTGCAACCGAGAGTGTTTGTTGCCTCTGCCACACTCTCTGGGTGAGGCAGAGAGGTTGCTCCCTCTCCTCTGTACTCTGTTCCTCTCCTCCCCTCTTCATACACACACACACACACACACACACTGGGCCCTATCATGCCGCGGCGCACTGTGCATTCGCGACATGCGCATGGTGTCATTACTATTCTGTGCCAGCGCATCGTTCATTTTTTCAGACAAAAAATCACGTTGTCTAGATAGTAGATGACACTGCGCCGTCACGGGTGTGTCAGCGAAAAGAAGAGGTGTGGTCTGGCGCAAAGCGTGCCAGATTATAAGGGCGCAAAAATTAAATCCGCCAGTGACCAACAAAACCCTGGTCTGTCGTCAGTTGCGCATTGCTGAAAAGCTATTTTAGTGGCGCACAGCGCTGTGGGATATGAAAGCGTGCACAATGCGCGCACACCCTGCTTCTCTCATCAGCAGGAGCGCTCCGCAGGGTTTATACAAAACTTTTTCATGTGGAGAAAAAATAATAACCTGTTCGCTTTTACCTCACGCACTAGCAGATCGGTCTCCTCCATCGAAAAACTCTCCTGTCTTCCAGGTAAATTTGCCATCGTAATAGCAACACACCATGTAAAATGCGCCGCTGGCTTTTAAAGGGAATGAGAGTATTAATCCTGATTGGTTAATTGTATGTTACGCCCAAAACACACCCATGACTAATGAAGTACTTTAAGACCAACCCTTTTGAACCATGCGCCTGGTGCAATGTTCGCTTTTCCCGCCGTCAAAATACCAAATTGTGTCAGGAACGCCCCCAAAGCAACTTGCGCGACAGACTTTAGACAATGCGCATATGATCGTGAAAATAGAGCCCACTCTCTCTCTCTCTCTCTCTCTCTCTCTCTCTCCATTTTTCTCCAGCCTACTCTCACATCTCACCTCTACTCTCTCTCTCTCCTGTCTCCTCCTCCCCTTTTCTTCCCTTTCCTCTTTTCTCTCCTTTTCCTCTCATCACCTCTCCTCTCCTCTTATCACCTCTCCTCTCCTCTCCTCTCCTCTCCTCTCTTTTCCTCTCGTAACCCTTCCTCTCCTCACCCCTCGTCTCGTCTCCCCTCCTCTCCTCTCCCTCTCCTCTCCTCTCCTCTCCTCTCCTCTCCTCTCCTCCTCTCTCCTCTGTCTCTCCTGACAGCTTGAATAGGGTCTCTTGCTTTGTTAAAGCCTCTGGACAGGCTGTCTCACTCATGACTAGGGTACAAAAAAAAGACAAGGGAAGAAGAAAAAGCTGCTTTTCGCCCAAGGCCAGTGCTCTCGCTGGAGCTGCCATTGCTCAGTGTGTGTGTGTGTGTGTGTGTGTGTGATGAAGACGTCACGGTGGGGAGGGCATTTTCTGCTCCAGCAAAATGAGCTGCTCTCTGTTTTCGTTTCTGTCGGGTTTCTTTTTTTTTATTGCTGGTGCAGTTTCTCCCTTAAGCGTCTTAATGCTTCACAGAAGGGAGCGGGAGAGAAGGGAAGGTCTTAGTAGTGCGTGTGTGTGTGTGTGTGTGTGTGGTGTGTGTGTGTGTGTGTGTGTGTGTATGTGTGTGCGTGCACGCACGCTAGATTAGCTCTTAAGATGGTACTGAGGGCTGAGTATGTCCTCATTACATCTCCCCCTAATTAGCAAAGGCTTGTTTGTCAGCAAGGAGTTGACTACTGTCTTTGTGTGTGTGTGTGTGTGTGTGTGTGTGTGTGTGTGTGTGTGTGTGTGTGTGTGTGTGTGTGTGTGTATGTATGTGTGTGTGTATGTGTGTGTCTGTTTGAGAGTTTAGAAACTGCATTTAAGAAGACCCCAAACTCTATCAGTCACCCTTGGGGTCTCCCCTCTGCTACTCTCCTCTCCGGCACACTTCTGTAGGGACACATTCATAACAACATTAGCACTCTCAGTGCTGTAAGCATAGCCTGTGCGCTGACACCCTCCTCTTCCTCCTCCTCCTCGTCTTCGTCCTCTGCACCCTCAGGTGCAGTTGTCACTCTACACGTACCTGTCGGCGGAGTTCATCGGCACGGCGACCATCTACAGCACCATCCGGCGGGTGGGTACAGTCCTGCAGCTCATGCACACACTCAAGTACTACTACTGGGCCAGCAACCCGCAGGAGAGCAGCGGCATCACCCCCAAAGGCTTGGGTGAGTTAGACACACACACACACACACACACACTGCACACACACACACTGCACACACACACTGCACACACACACACACACTCTCATACACACAAACACACACACACACAGACACATACTTGCGCCGCACACACACACACATTCGCACACACTGACAAACACACTCCTAAAAAAACAGGCAGATAATTAGTGATTGCTGAGCCATCTGTGGGGTGCAGTGGGGGTGTGTGTGTTCCCTGGTGATGATTCAGGAAGTTGTGCCCACTGGAACTGGAGTTTACATCACTGCTGGCAGACGGAGGGGAGGGAAGGGGGGGCGAAGGGGGGGCGGGGGATTCCTTCTGCTTTCGCTGTGTGCTGTCTGAATCTATTCAAACCTGCCAGTGCCTGCTGATCTGCTAGCTTTTAAAGTGTGTGTGTGTGTGTGTACGAGTGTGTGAGTGAGTGAATGTGTGAGTGAGTGTGTGTGTGTGTGTGTTTGTGTGTGACAGAACATACATATGAAGAATTCTATGCATGGGAAGACACAAAACAAAAAAAAAAAAAAAAAACATTGAACAAAACGCAGAACAAATAAATCATGCAGCAATAAGTATACACACATGCTGAACATACAAGCACGTGCACACTCCACAAATAAGCATTCTGCACTAACAAGCTCCCAATCTGACAAGCAAGTCCGCATGTGTGCTTTCCCCCACTTGTACTGTTTGCTTTAGGAAGAGAGAACATTCATATGCATTCAAGAAGAGATTGTCTCGTTGAGTCACTTATTGACTCTGCACAAGATCAACAAAATCTGCAAATCAGTTAAAACGAAGAGGAGTTTTTTGGTTTGCGAATCGCCATCATTTGATGAGGCCCAAATCACTTGGATCATTATCTCTGCAGTTGGACCATCACAGACATTGCATCTTTTTTTTGTTTTGAAGTACAAGACAGATGGAGTTGTTTCAAGTGTTGTAAAAAAAAATCTGGGAGATTTTAACTGGATGTCTTTATAAACGCACGGTGAATTGAGTTTCCGCTCTCATGTTGTGTTGGCTAGAAGCAGCCTTAGGAGATTTGTGTCTTCCAAATCGTGTTTTCATGATGGATCTTGCTTCCTTTCATATTTTTCTCTCATTTTCCAGCCTGTTCTTCCAATTCGTTGAATATGTCACTAAGACACACACACTCTCTCTCTCTCTCTCTCTCTCTCTCTCTCTCTCTCTCTCTCTCTCTCACACACACACACACACTCTTTCTCTCTCTCTCTCTCTCTCTCTCTCTCACACACACACACCACACACACTCTTTCTCTCTCTCTCTCTCTCTCTCTCACACACACACACAGACACACACACACACACACACACGTAGCCATAAAGCAGATGTAAACAGCTGACATTTAATCATCCTGAGGCTCTGTGGCCTGCTGCTTGCAGGGGCTGCTAATCCAGTCCAGGAGGAAGTGGTTCTTTGTGATGTGGCCTTAAGGATGAAGCAAGGGTGTGGAGAGATGCAGGATGGAGGAGAGGAGCCTCCTGCTGTTGCCAGTCTGAAACGCTTCACACTGTTTTAAGATAGGATCCTGAGAGATAGTTTAATACCTTTTATTTAGGTTTGTGGCAGGACTTGCTCACTGCAAATGGAAAGGCTGGCATGGTGCGTGCGTGCGTGCGTGCGTGCGTGCGTGCGTGCGTGCGTGCGTGCGTGCGTGCGTGCGTGCGCACTTCTTCTTCCACTCCTCTCTCCCCCTCTCTTTCTTCTTTCTCTCCTTTCTCCCCTCTTTTTCTTCTTCTTTCACTCCTTTCTCCCCCTCTCTTTCTTTTTTCACTCCTTTCTCACCCTCTCTTCTCCTTCGTTCTCTCCTTTCTTCTTCTTTCTCTCCTTTCTCACCCTCTCTTTCTTTTTTCACACCTTTCTCCCCCTCGCTTTCTTCTCGCTAATGGAGCAGAGTCGCCATGGTAACAGTGTTTGCCCTCCCGGGTGTGGAGAGGATCAGGCACAGGTAGCAGGTCTCCGTGGTGATTCGTCACCCTTGGTGCCACCGTAGGCTATTGCTCTGCTTCAGAGAGGCGCCGCAGTGAATCTGTGTATCTACCTAGAATTAAAGGGATATCTGTTTATCTACCTAGAGTTAAAGTGATATCTGTGTATCTATCTAGAGTTAAAGTGATATCTGTGTATCTATCTAGAGTTAAAGTGATATCTGTATATCTATCGGTGTTAAAGTGAATCTGTGTAGCTACCTAGAGTTAAAGTGATATCTGTGTATCTATCTAGAGTTAAAGTGAATCTGTGTATCTACCTAGAGTTAAAGTGATATCTGTGTGTCTATCTAGAGTTAAAGTGAATCTGTGTATCTACCTAGAGTTAAAGTGATAACTCTAGAGTCTAGAGTACTTAGCCCTGTCGATCAAGCTCACTGTGTGCTGTTGGTAAGATGAATGAGAGAACATAGCATGAAT